>JANHFM010002309.1:255222-281779 GCA_032468115.1 Grayia smithii
CTCGCTTTGCATGTAATGAGTCTACCTCATATATTAGTTTCACCTTTTAAGTTGCATTACTGAAATAAATGAACTTTCGCATGATATTCTAATTTTTTGAGTTTCACCTGTATTTGAGTCATTCAGTCCTCTGAGCTCTAGGATTTCAGTCTAGATGATCAATGGCAAAACCTATCTTTGCTGCTATAAAAACTAGAAATAACTCATTCATGCCAGTGTCTTCCTCTTATATGGATAAATAAATGATTTTGTGTATTTGTTTTTAAACTGAGAAGTTGCATAATTTCTTTTCCGTGTTAGACAGTAACTTCTGGATCTATAGGCTGTGCTCATCTCATCTCTGCTTCTCCATCAAAGTGTTTTTGCTTGTTGTTTTGTAGACAAAGCCAGTAGCATTTGCTGTGAGGACAAATGTGGGCTATAATCCTTCCCCCAATGATGATGTGCCAGTCCAAGGCATGTCTATTTGTTTTGAACCCAAAGACTTCCTTCATATCAAAGAGGTAAGACATCCAGATGAGGCAGCAGAAACAATCTGATGGGGAAATTGGCTCACCTCAATCCCAAGGGTTACAAAATGTACAAAGCAGTGTTTCTTAACCAAGGGAACTGTTACTACTGGTCCTATCTACAGTAGTAATAATCTGGGTGGGGCATGACTCTCACCCTTAAATCAGGAAACAGAAAAAGGGAGTGAAGTGAAGCAGAGGCATTAGTTTCCCATAGAGCATGCTAAGGCAAAGAGAAGGAATAATTTGGCAGAGCTTCTTGTACATGGGACTAAAGAAAAGGGGTGTGACATATTAAACATGACCAATGTGTCTTTCCCACCCCCTCCTCCCTTTTCATTATTTGAAAATATTTTTCATCTGGACTTACATAAAATTGTTCCCACAGTGGGAAACGCTGCTTTAACCCCATTAGCTCTCATATAGTTAATTAATAGTATTAATGCATCTTTTATGTTCTTAAAACTTATGGTACTTAATCAATACAGAAAGAGAGTTCTGTAAACATACACACACACACACTATATCCTTGTTGAACAAAGTAGGCATTTTATTTTTAGCTAAGGGAGACGCAGAGTGATTAGTGGGATTTATGATATGAAAACTTGATTAGTGGGATTCATGATATGAAAACCATTAGTATTTATCAATAGGTAACAAACAGCAATCCAGAATGGCTCTCCTCTCTTTTTTCCACCTCATATGTGGTTTATATATTTGTTTTTGTCTTCTCTGCTTCAGAAATACAATAATGATTGGTGGATTGGACGTCTGGTCAAAGAGGGTTGTGAAGTGGGCTTCATCCCAAGCCCAGTCAAACTGGAGAACATGAGGATGCAACAGGAACTAAAGATGAGACAACATCGGCTCAGTTCCAGGTGAGATAGGATGAGACTGGATGAAGGAGAAGGAGGAATTACTCTGTAACTCGGTGCTCTGATAGTTGATTTTAAAACTTTTGTTTTTATGCTTGGTATTTTATCAGATCAACCAAGAGAAACTTGTTGCCTTTCACCTTTTTTTATATCCATATCTACCTATTATTCCTGACCTTTGACAGCTGAAGTTGAAAGTACTGTTAATGGAATCCAAGAATATCTGAATGGCTGCAAGTACCCCAACACTGAATCAAAGGCCAACGGAAGTTCTACACCTGAGAACTTCAGAAATGTTCTCAACCTCAATGCTTTTTAGCAATTTAGCAATTCAGTGTGCTGCTCCTTTCTACACACACACATACAGCAAGAGTCTATTGATGCTGATTCAAACCCCCCAAACAGGTCCCCAGAAAGCACCCCTATTGCACAGGTCCAGATTCTGAGCTCAGCATGGTAAGAATCAATGGGTAACTGAGTCCAATGAGCATACGTAAAATCCAGGAAAGTCATTCATGAGTTGAATGCTCAAATCCTCAGGACAGAATTAAATAGGCACCACTGTTGCAGCCCTTCATGAGAGGCGAGGTTGACTCCTTATGAGTAGTCTAGCTGACCAGCATTATGCCTATCTCCTTTCTGCTGTATGTGTCCTTGGATGGTGGGGGGAGGTATGTACTCCACCTCCTTCTCATTGCTAATGGGCAGTAGCTGCTCCCAGTTCTCACCTGGAGCCTCCTGATCAACTTGCTGCAGCTGTGGCTCAGCTTGGCTCACTCAGCCATAGCCTGTCACATGGCTGATTGACATAGCTGGGGCTGCTCCAGTAGGCTAATATTCTCTGAGCCCTGATCCTGACACTCAGCTAACACTCAGCTCTATGCTTTACTCTGCCGATTCAAATTCACCCTCCTCCTCTAAACTCGGGTCAAGAGAGAGATCCAGGGATGGATCCATGACATTCAGAATTCTGAAATGGAATAATTTTTTTAAAGGTATTAAGGTAGGGAATGTTCCTAGTGTTTTTCTAGCTATTCTATTACCTGCTTTTAATCATATGGGAAAGCACAAGATTGGAAGGGTACTTGGCTTGACTTAATACAGGGGTGGTTTTTATAATTATAACTGCATATTATATACACACACATGTGATTTCAGAGTTAGGGTTAAAAAATAGCAATGAGATAAGGCTGAGATCTCTGAGTTAATTTATCATACTATTCATCCTTGCACGTGAGTATGAGCTCCTTGAACTTTTAGATTTTCCTTCTGTAGACAAGACTAATTTCAAATTGCCTGACAAAGGTTTTGGAGAACAAGGTACTCCAGATGCCACAGGGGGAATGTCAGACACATATCATGTATCAGTGTTTTTCAAATTTGACAATTTTAAGATATTTGGGCTTGAATTCCTCAGGCACATCCACACATCTTATAGGATCTAATCTGGTTTGGTCACCGGGAAGCTTTCAGACCTGTGCTGGATCTCATCCTCAGAGGATTTCTCTCTCACCAGAATGTATGTGACACCTTCTGTGTGAGAGACATTCCCCAAGGATGAGTTCCAGTATCAGTCTGAAAGCTCAGAAGACTAAATCTCTGATCCTGGTGACCAACCCATATTGGATCCTGCAATATTATCTTGGGACACATATATTTGCTTCTACACATCTTAAAGTTGTTAGGTTTCTAAAACTGTGATATAGAGAGATTGGGTTGAGGTTTGGTTAGGCAGATATATAGAAACAGTTACGATAAATGTAAAAAGTGCCCTTATAGTCGTGGACATTTGCAGAATTTAGTTATTTTACTGTTCCTGGAAATTCAGGATACTGTAAAAAATTTTAATGAAGTAAACGGAGGGGAAAATATCTATTATTCATGAATGTGGTAATAATTTATTTAGCAAATTTCTATATTGCCCATCTCACCAAGTGACTATAGGCAAGTTACATATGCACATATGCACAAGTTACATATGCTACAAATCGTAGCACAAGACCTATTCTTCCAACAAGACCAACCCCAACATATAAATGTGAAATTACTCATATGATGTCATTTGTGTCAATTTATATAATTTGGATAACTGCACAATTGAACAAATGATATAAATATTTCTGAACAGTCAATTTTAACAAAACAGAAATGAAGAATACAGTGGAAAAGAACACTACTGAGGATAGGAAAGAGGCTATAATACTTCTGTTTGGCCATTAGGAACTCCTATTTAACATCTGCTACAAGGTGGACAACCAGACATTCTGCACCATGACTAGTTTGACCAGAAATTTAGGTACAATATACAATTGGATCAATGGGATAGATTGTGGGAGAGAAACTACAAATTGACAATGTCAGCTGCTTACAAGGAAAACCTTTATAAAATCTTTTATTGGTGGCATTTGCCACCAGCGAAATTGGGCAGGATATTTCCGATTAGGACTCCTCATTGCTGGAGGTGTAGCCACAAACAAGACACATTTTATCATATGTGGTAGACCTGCCCTAAGATCAAAAAGTTCTGGGGTAAGATAAAAAAATGTGTAGAAGAGATAACTGGTCAGAGGGTAGAGAGAATAGAATAGAATAGAATAGAATAGAACAGAACGGAACGGAACGGAACGGAGTGGAGTGGAGTGGAGTGGAGTGGAGTGGAGTGGAATAGAATTCTTTATTGGCCAAGTGTGATTGGACACACAAGGAATTTGTCTTGGTGCATACTCTCTTGGTGCACATAAAAGAAAAGATACATTCAGCATGAGTCATAGGGTACAACACTTAAAGATAGTCATAGGGAACAAATTAGCAATTGAATCATATTAGGAAACCAGAATTATTTCTTCTGGGTATTTTAGAAGGCAAAATGGATAAAAAATTACAATAAATCATACTACATATATTAACCATGTGCAGAATTGCAATAGCACAAAATTGGAAAAACCCAGAGATTCCTTCAGATCAAATTATAATAAAAAAATATATGAATGTGCAGAAATGGACAGATTGTCCATGGAAATGAAAGGGAGGGAAGAATCCAAATAGTATCAAATTTGGAACAGATGGTATTCCTGGCTTGAGGGTAAACAGAAAACTTGAGGAATAAATTTGTATGGAAATTGAATTGTGGATAGAAATTATTACAATGTAAATAAAAAAGTTATTTAGTTTACTTATGATAGAAATAGTTTAAAGTAGGATATATGTTAAGATAGAGAAGCTGATATGGAAAAACTGTTAGAAGTAATACACTTTTGCTGTTTTTTTTTGTTCTTTTTTCTTTTTTGGTTTTGTTTTTGTTTCTTGTTGTATTAATGTGTTTTTGTACTTTTTTTAATTGTTGGAAAAATTAATAAATACTATTTTAACACAAACATTCTGCATCAATGAGACAGCTTGGTTTTCCTTAAAATGGCCTCCAATGTCCTAGTGGCAGGTTGACCCAGGGTGTTGGAAAGTGATTGAGGAAAACTAGTTTAAACAAAAATAAATTTCTTTAAATCATATTTTAAAATCTACATTGACTCATACAGTTTTAAGAAAAAAAAATAGCCTTGTATAACCTTAGAACAGAGTAAAAAAAAAAATAGGGCTTGAAACTTCTCTGAGTAGCAGCTGCAAAACTCAAAAATAAGGATATGGTTTTTAAAAAAATTAATATTTTCAATAATGGTATTTTCAGGAAGGGATCAAGAGAGCAATCAGGACAGTGCAGTCAAATTCACCCCTTTTTAGAAGCATGCAAGATCAATGTATGTACAAAAGGACAAAATTGTGCTGGACTAACTGCCTTGTTGCTCCCTATTTTTAATCTCTTCTCTTCTAGGCATCAGTGATAACTAATATCTCATTGAGGGATAAATCTCATTAAATATAGTGTTCTTAAGAGATTTCCTCATTCTCGAATGAAATTAAATAAGATCTTGCAGCTGAGTCTGCTGAAATCTCATGTGTGGGGCCATCTTTAAAAAATTGTTTTGTTACCCATGTCATTATGCAAAACTGTATAGTAGCACCTGGTGCCTGCAAATGTTGTCAATCACTGCTTTAGAGTACAAGGTTGGTATCAATTTCATCTTTCCTTCTACCATCAAGTATTTCAGGAAGCTGCATCTAAAATGAAACTGAAATAAAATTGTCATGCATTTCATTAATCTTTAGCCTCATTAACCTTTATTGTACATTATGGGCCTTAAAATCCCTTGGACATTCATTCAACCATTCTATGGCTACCCATCATATGTGCTGTGATTCCAAGTGGTTCACAACCAAAGTTATAACAGTAAAAATATCCAGCAACCATAACACATCCTGAGAGATACCACAGAATCTTTCACATGATCTAACCCCTCTCTTAAATACATACAAAAGAAATCTCTCCTTACAATGTGTATAAAAGCAGTTTATTAGTTTCAAATTGATTTAATTCTCATGACTCCTAATCAATTAATTAGTGTGGGTCCATTTTCCTACAAGTCCTGTTTCTAAAATAAATAAATAAATAAATAAATAAATAATTTTCAGTTTTTAGTAATCTGAAAACTTTAATTATTAGGGAGCAACTTGCTTGGAAGCTGAACATGGTTACCAAATGTTTTATATCTATACTCAAAATATGCCTTAAATTTCATAAAAATATTATCATTTATTAGATTTAGAGAGCCACCTGACTTCAGAATATACTTAAAAGATGGAAACCAGATAAACTTGTGTTGCAAGTAGTAGTTTTCTAAGGGAAAAGTGACATAAATAGACAAGTAATGTTATCCTGCAGTAATGTATTTCCAAAAATCCAAAAATTTGACTGAATGAAGAAGTTACTTTTCTACTGGGAAAAGTTGCCAAGCTTGGATCGTATGGTGATTTTTCCACAATCTCATCTTTCCATATCTTATTTTAATAGTTTGCTTTTGGTTTTTCTCTTGTAGTAAATCAGGAGACAACTCCACTTCCAGCCTGGGAGATGTGGTGACAGGTCCCCGGAGACCCACCCCACCTGCTAGTGGTAAGGCCTCTCCTTCCCAGAGACAATGGGTCTCACTATTTTTCTACTTTCATCCTAGCTGAGAAATCCTGCATCTCTCCTTACTGAGAATGAGAATAGTCTGAAGCATCAGGATGACCTGACTCTTTATGGCTGAAGTTAGGCATTCAGCAAAATGGGATTCCATGGGTATTCTATATTTGAATATTCCCCACATTTATTTCTCTCCTTCCACCCAAAAGCTTTTATGCTAGTCAATAACATGCATTCCAAATGTATTCTAGCCCAGCTTACTTTCTAAGATGCTAGGTATTCTTTTTCTCTCTTAAAAAAAAATTGCATTTGTAAGTAACAAAAAATCCAATTGCCCTTGCCTTGTCTGAAATAGTATAGGTCGCCCTGCCTCTTCAAAACTTCATCCCTCTAAGTCATTACTTATGAGCAGAACCTGACTATACTTAAGGGACAACACATTGTGGAAACTGGAATTTCTACCCCATTTTTTCTTCCTTGCATTCTCTAGATTATTTTATTTTATTTTATTTTGTCTTTCCTTTTCATTTATTTTACCTCCTGCTATTTTCAGTTTTTCTGTTTGGTTATTATTCTGTGGTGCCTTCTTTTTTCTTTCTCCCCCCCCCCCCCAACCTCTCATACCTTTTTACCTCATCCTTGTCCCAGGTACCTTGGAACTGACTAATTTAGCTTATGACCCAGATGCTCTTGATTTAGAGGAGGAGGAAGAGGCAGGAGTCGACGAGAGCCAGCGCACCCCTAAAACTAGCGTTAGCAGTGTCACCACACCTCCCTCTACCACCAAGCGCATCCCCTTTTTTAAGAAGGTAATGGTGCCCCTCTTTACTTGCACCTGCTTGCTATGTCCTGATAAGATGCCTGCCTGTGTGTATAGGCTGTTTTTGTCAAGGTCAAGCCTCTGTGTAACTAGGATAGAGGTGATGAAAGCATGTCGGGGAGCTTATCTTGTCACTCATCATCCACTGGCAATACTGAGCGTAAGTTTTAGGAATGAATATGGTGATGGCCTTCAAACAGTAAGTGGCATATTAAATGCACAATCTCTTGGATAGCAAAAAAGCAGAGGTTCTGTTCATAACATTTGTAACATGTGAATGTATGTCTTATAAAAATGGTATGTTCCAGTGATCACACCTATTTTTCATGTGTATGAGCTAAAAGATGTATTGGCAGCTAGTTCATACTCATGTGTGGACCATATTGCAAGATGGATCCTACAGATTATGTGTTCTTTCTCCTGTTCCTCCCTGCTTTATATATAATGAAAATAAAATAATTGAAGGATAAGAAAGGAATATTTTAGTCATCCAATTATTTTCTAAGTTTGCCCCCCGAATAAATCCTTGAAAATGGAAAATTCAAGATTCCAACCATTTTCTCACTGTGCAAGTGATATGTGCCATTCACTCTTCCCCAAGATGATGGGGTTTCCCTGTGCTGATTATAGGAATAGAACATATTCTCCATAAATTCCATCAGCAGAATGTTCAAATAGCAAGTGGGTGAAATAATCCTGCAATTCCCTGTAACATAAATATAGGATTAAAGCATCCTATTGGTCACAATCATTCCATAATAAACTTGAATATGGAATTTCTAATACTTTTTCCTCTCCAGATAAAGAGAAACATTCGTAGCACTCAATATGGTCAAGATACTCTTTGAGCACATTCAGCGCTACAAATTTTCTTTTTATCTGGAAAGGAAAAGCTATTGGAGCATTCCATATTCATGAATATTCTGTTCTATAAATTCTGTTCTATACACTGAATATTCTGTACAGTTCTACACAAATATTCTCCTCCTTTGATACCTCTGAATATGAAATCTGCCTATTCAGAGCCTTCCTTAGAAAGGAGGAAGAAAATAACCTGGAGCCTAATTGTTAGACCAATTCAAGATACTGGCTGGGAAGTATTGGAAGACTAAATCACATGTCACATTAATAGCCTAATGATAGTTTGCTATGAAGAAAAGGAAAGGGAATGCTTAACTCTACTAGCTACCTTTCTCCAGAAATATCTTTGAAAGCTTTTCAGAAGGAAGTATAAATAGTTTGAGAAAGCACCTCCTTGGCAATTTCTCTTTTCGAAGATTGAGTTGCAAGTATGACAAAGCTTGTCCTGCACCTTTGCCCCTATATCAGCTATCTGGCCTTACAGATGATGACGACGATCCTATTCCATTGTCGAACTTGAGGTTTGAGACTTCTAGTTTGTGTGGGTTCTGGAACTGGAGGGAGAGGGATAAAATTTGTTGCTTGCCTTAACGAGCAAAGGGACTCCTCCGTTGCTCTTTAGTACTATGGGGCTGCCATGAGCAAGAAGAGTAAGGAGAAGAGAGCTCAAACTGGACGTTTGATGGAAGGTTGCTCCCCACACCACTAGTGGGTGCAAGGATAAATTTACTGATACTGAAAAACAGCCAGTATCCTGCTTTTCTTGGCCCTAGTTTTTTTTTTCTCCTTTCCCTTCCTGTGCCTACCTACGCTTCTGCAAGTGTGAGCTGTCAGTAACACGCATGCCTTGTTTGTTTTTTCTCTTGCCTGTCCCTTCTCCCATTCCCATATCCCTATCCCTACCCCAACCATTAATGGCGATCACTGGACATAGCCAAGCAGAAGCAAAAATCGGTAAGTAAGCTTATAAAATATCACATCAGGTGAAGGTTTCCCAGAAATTTAATTACCAAGATTCTGGGTTAAGTTGTGGTTATAAGTCAAGGACCACTTGTAATGCACAACATCAAGTGGTCCAAAGCCCTTCTGTTACGTCCACCACCTATTTTTTGAATAGGAGCTGCCAGTCCATGAGGTTCCCAAATTGCACACTGTTTCTGTTCTGCTTTCATCCAGGACAAGCAATGGAATGCTCTCAGGACCTGGTGACCATTGAACCCAGAACTACTCAGTCTTGCTAGGGTTGAGTTGAAGCCCATTTTTCCTCATCCAGATTCCAATAGCCTCCAGACACCAAGAACTGCCATAGCATTATTTGGTTGGCCAAGGGTAGAAATATAAAGCTATGTGCATTGAACATACTGATAATACCTTATGCCATGCTGTCAGATTATTTCATTCAGAAGCTTCACGTAGATGTTAAACAGAATGGAGAGAGTGCCAAACCCTGGAGATCCCCACAACGTAGAGATTGAAATTGTGAGAATCTGAAAGCATGGGTTAAATAATCAGTAGCAAACCTAATGTTTTATTCTTTCTTCTGGTCCTCAGACAGAGCACGTGCCACCATATGATGTTGTTCCTTCTATGCGACCGATCATTCTTGTGGGCCCATCTTTGAAAGGATATGAGGTGAGGCATAGAGTATGCGGGGTGGAAAGTGGGATTAACAGTGATGTGGGAAAAATAATATGGAAGACTTGGGTTATTTTACTGGGAAGCTGGAAATCCAAAGGGCCATCAGACATCTTTTTTATCTGCCAATTCATTGTTCAAATTTGAATAGTATGTAGCTTTTAGAAGCTTTTGTGCAGTCCCCAGAGCAGCTCCAAAAGTTTAATTTTAATGTTTAATTTATAACAGAACTGGGAAATCATTAGTACAGTCTTTACACGAAGTGAAATCAAATGTGCTCTCAGTCCAATTTTTACTCATTTTTGACTTGTGGTTTCACGTGGGACATCAAATGCTCTATATAATCTCAACCCCTAAAGAGTCACTCTAATCCAACTCTTTTCCATGCATTGAGTGAGAGCTGATGCCTCATCTTAATGTAGCTCATCTCAACTTCATTTTGACCCATGATCATTTTTCCATCCTTCCCACTGGCTCTCTACACTATTTTCCAGGAAAAATGGTTGGGAAATAGAACACTATTGAACCTTGAAATCTCCATTTAAGATAGGGAGATGAAAGATCTTTCAAAGGTATCAGTCAGATGTTTAGAATAGATTGGGAATGTTCCTATAAATTGTTTGCCCAGACACGCTCATTTCCTTTCTAATATAATTGATTTTCCTGATCTTTACGTTATCAATCTAAATCCACTTTTAGTGTTTTACATTTTCCTTTTCCCACACAAAAGTTAAGGAGAATTCTCATAACAATTAAAAAAGCAGAAAACTAAATTGTAATACTTTTATTTAGATTAATAATTCTCTCTTCCTCTTTCTTGAGCATAATCAATCAAAATAAAAAGTTAAATTATTACAGAGGAACTTTGGTTTTGATTTTGTAGTAATAATTTGTATGAAGCCAAATACAGTGTTTATTAAATTGTCTATCTATCTGTCTGTCTGTCTGTCATTTTATATATCATCCATGACATTTACAAACTGCCATTCCAAATAATTCTGGACAGCATTATCGCTCAGGTCTATATGAATGCAGTTCTTCATGGTTATGCAAATCACACTTTGCTATATGAACCTTGTTACAGAATAACAGAATAATAGAATGGAAAGGGACCTTGGAGGTCTTATAGTCCATCCCCCTGCTCAGGCACGAAACCCTGTACCATTTCAGATAAATGATTGTCCAATATGTTCTTAAAAACTTCTAGTGTTGGAGCTTCCACAACTTCTGGAGGCAAGTCGTTCTACTGATTAATTGTTCTAACTGTCAAGAAATTTCTCCTTAGTTCTAGTTCTAGTTATTGAATCCAAAAGGATATCCATTCATGCAGAGAAAAAAAAAGACTTTATCAGTTGGCAATTAAACTGCAACATATCCAAGAGTTTTACATTCAAAGTCTACTGGACAAATTTTTATCAAATGCTGGCATAAAACTTTGCACCCATCTTACTTTGCAAATATACTAACTTGTAGATTATAACTTGTGTATACCTCTTCTCCCCTTCCCTTTTATCTTTCTAGGTGACAGACATGATGCAGAAAGCCTTATTTGATTTCTTGAAACGCCGATTTGATGGCAGGTGTGAGCAGGAGCCTTGGGGGGAAAAGAGAGGTCTTGGGGAAAACCTGGAAATCTTATGGCCACATCTATGTGATTTCAGGAAAAAAAATCCAAGTAGAGGTCATAAGATATGGGAGGGTTGGTACAGAGTTTCTGCCTTCCAGAATTTCTACAAGTTTTGCTGCATTTTACTGACTACAAAACATTTTCCCCTCTTTCTTCCAGGAGCTGAAGGTTAGACATTTCTTTTTGAAATAAAAATTGAAAGAAGTTAGTTTTGGTTTTTTTTTGGTGTGTGTGGTTTGTTAAAAACTCCTTTTCTAATTCATGAAGAGAAACCAGTTTCAGTTTGGTTGGGCTGAGATTAAACTTCCATTGGCAGATATTTAGATTCCTTTTCTGGTTCTAATACCAGAAAAACATCTTAGTAATCTGGTGGGAATACCTGGAGAATGAAGTTGGCTTCCTCAGCTATTCATCCTTCTGTGTCTTCTACAGAATATCCATCACACGTGTGACGGCTGATATCTCTCTGGCTAAGCGCTCAGTCCTCAACAATCCTAGCAAACACACCATCATTGAGCGCTCCAGTACCCGTTCCAGTCTGGGTAAGGCTAAGTTGAGATGTTGAAAGAAAACTTCAAATCTTTGTTTTCTTCTAAAAAATTTTCTCAGGATTTTTTTTTTCTGTTGAAATCATGTGAGGGAAGAGAAGGCAGATCACATTACACTAACATTTTGCATGGTAACTAAGCCTTGTCTAACTCTAATCTGTATCAGTTGAGAATATCTTTTCCTGGATGCTACTTGATTTTTTAATTTTTTTTTTCATAGTGTTGTCTCTTTTTCCCCCTCTCCCTGACAGAACCCTTTTGACACATTCCTTGAGCAGGGCATTGGGATGGTCTCTACAACAACATGAATTTATCTATATCCAGGAATGGAAATGGGGGCACCCTAAAATACGCAGAGTATGGACAATGGTATCAGAAGTATTATAGGGTGCATTTTAAATCACTTACACTTCTGTGCATGAGGAAGTATGTTCCTTCTCAAACAACAATTGAAAAAGGAGAAAGCAGTTGGGTTTGTCAGCAGCCTTCTCTATTTTTAATCCCTCCCCTTGTTGTGACTTCATCAGACTTGTAGGCATCTTCTGCTGCTTCCCAATGACTTCGACTCACTCTTCTCTTTCTCCCCCCCTTTCCACAATTTTCCTTCCCTTGTGTCTGCGCATCCTCTTCCTTTCTGTGCTCCTGATACAGATGTCTTGGGTATGTAACCTTTAACTTCACAAGCTCTCCAGTGTTCCTTCCAAGTGCCAATTAAACATGCTTAAAGTTCAGCATGGGAAATATGTTTAAGATAATGGGGCAGAGGGTGTTAAAAACCAGAACAATAAATATGCTTCACTCTTGCTAAAATGTTTAAAACATTTTTTGGAGATTTTTAATTGTGTTTGGGAAATGAAAAATGCAGTCATATCAGTCTCATTTTTCACTTTCATTCATTTCCTAATGAGCCAAACCAAATCCCCAAAAAATGTGGTGTTTTTTTGTTTGTTTTCAGTTCATGGCCATCATAAGGAAAGCAACAATGCTTAATGTTGCAGCCCTGTGCATATTTACTTGGGAGAAGACCAGTTAAATTCAGTGGGACATATCTTTAAGTAGACTTAATGCTCTAACACTGTTAGAGAAATCACTTGGTTGTAAAAGGTTACAGATTCTATATTTAGATTTATTTATTTATTCATCTATTTATTTATTTCTTGGACATTTCATGTATTTGCCATTTCCAATTTTGGTACCCTGCAGGTTTGTAGACTTCGACTCCCAGAATTCTCACTAATGGTCATGTTGCCTGGAAAATTCCGGGAGTTTCACACAATTGGACTTAAATTGAAAACTTAAAAATAAACACAAATAGAAATATTTGAAATAAGGAGATCAATATGGACTACAGGTAGCATTTCCAAATAGTGTTATTTCCCACATTACTGTCCTAACATGGCATAAAATCCACGAAAAGCCATCCTAGAAGTGATGAGGAAGGACTAGATTTTTCCTATTAATACCCTGGGGAGATATCTTCTTGGATCAGGCTTTGTGAATCAAAATTTAGCATTTATACTTCAAACTTGCTTCTTGTGGCTAGGAGCTACTTCACTTTTCTTCATTTGAGAGATGGCTTTAAACCAAACTGTCAGTGGATCAGACTGACTGTTGATTATCCAGAAATGAAAAGAATTAAGGTTTGTCCTATAAAATAGGCAGATTTAATAAGTGTATTCTTTTTTAAAAGGCAGCATCTTCCACAATCTCACGATGGGCACTATAGCTGAGGTGCCTAAATATAACGGTGAAAATAGTGAGTTGTGGGGTAATTATAACTGATTACATTCCATGTATTGAACAGATGCTACAGAAGGGAACAGTAAAGATATTCCCAAATGTGTTGTTTCCCGTTTCTGTTTGATATCATTTCTCAGAATTCCATAATTGGAATGTCCAGCTTCTTCAGAAGCAAACAAGGTTGAGAAAGATTGTTCTAGAACTATCACAGGGCAGTTGAATCTTGTTGCTATTTTCTCCCCATGGCAGTGCTGACCTTGTCTTCTCCTTCTTTGCTGCTTGCTCTCTGACTTGGCAGCTGAAGTGCAGAGCGAGATAGAACGCATCTTTGAATTGGCTCGAACATTACAACTGGTTGCCTTGGATGCAGACACCATTAATCATCCAGCTCAACTCTCCAAGACCTCATTAGCACCTATTATTGTCTACATCAAGATATCTTCCCCAAAGGTGAACAAATTCCTTTTTTCTTCCACCTGATTCTACTAACAAATTACTTTCCACCTGGTTGGGAAAGAAAGGTGGGTGGTCTTAGAGGGACTTGGTGCCAAAATAAATTAGAAAATTCTTAGGGTACCTCAGTGGAGCATGTGCAGGTGAGAATAGCGTATAGGAATGTTTATCTGCATAAAAGATATATAAATACTTTTGACACAAATTGTTAATATCTTTCAGAAACTAGTGTTAAATTATAAAGGAGAATGTATAAGTTACACAGAAGCCAGAAATTGTGGAACTGAAATCAGTGGTGCACTTACCTTGCACTATTTTTATTTTTATTTCTACTGCCACTGTTCTCCATGATTTCAGGAAGGAATCTTTTCCAGCCCTTTTAGCGTCAGGAATTGAATTTGTGAACTTTTGCATGAAAATCCTGTGCTGTTTCTAATAAATTACAGCACTTCTTTTGTTGATTTATTCCTGCAGTTTTGTTCTTAAAGGGAAAGATTTTAAATAGCCAAGAAAGTAAAAATATAATGTTCGTCAAAATGTATAACTTTTTATACGTTTTATAACCGTATTTATTTTCTTATTTTTCATTAGTTATGTTTTTCCCTTGTTGTTTCCTTTATATTATTAAAACTACTGGTTACTGCAAAAAACTTGTTTCAACAAATTCAGTAAAATTGCACAAACTGCCTTCTTTGGCATGTGACCATATGGCTGGTTATTTTTGGAAGTACCTGCATGCATGATTCTGGTAGTGCTGAGGCTGCTTCCTTAGTGCGTTTATTTATTTAAGAAATACCGGTATATACATTCACATTTTACTACTGGTTTCCTTTTCCATGGACCTTAATGAATGCCTCTATGGTCTAAATTTGAAATAAGAAACCACTAATAGTAGAAGAAATGTAAAAAGTGGCTAATTTGCCAATGTTGTTTTCCTTAACTGCTTGTAGTTGTAACCTGACTTTTGTGATTGGAAGATAGTAACCATAATATAAATGAGACTTAGGTGAAATCTTGATCATGGGAAGAAAATGAACAAGTGTGCCTTGGAAGAGATAGAAGAAACAGCAGATCCAGTCCTGGTCCCTGAATGCAGCAAAGACCAAAGAGTTTTCCAGTTTTCACCCCAGGCTATTTGTGTTTCATGTTTTCTCTTTTCAAAAACTTGATCTTATTTTGAGCATAGCTTGCTTAAAATTGAGTGTGATCATGCATAAGTGGAATTACGCTCTGTTAAATGTAAAGACATCACATAGTTCATACAAATTCATTTGTAGCTTCTTTTGTTTGCTTCTTTTCAAAGCAACTGCACATAAGGAAATAACCTGTGACAAATATTAGATCACTGGCCCAACTACTTCAGAAACTCTTCAGGCTCAAAGGAGTTATTTAAGATGTCAAAAAGAGACACAATCATTTTTATACAAATTGTGAGGAAATGAAGACAGGATGCAGAAGGCAAAACACTGCTCTATTATCACTCCAATCTATCCACTCTAAATTGCTACTTCATCTCCACAATGTGAAATGTAGTCTTCTTCCTGTGACTATTTATTCTGATGAATAAAGGCTCTATGTTCAGGGAAATACCGTACCTCTTCCCTGTATGTAAATGTTCATACAATTGCAAGGGTTCCTTCAGGAGAAGGATGATAGCAAGAGTTCCTTGGAACTATCTTCCTCTCTTTTAATAATTGGTTTGTTCTGATCCTGTCTCCATCCTTTTGGATCCTGACATATCTTTCTTCCATTCTTTCTCCAACAGGTGCTGCAAAGGTTGGTGAAATCTAGAGGTAAATCCCAGGCCAAGCACTTGAATGTGCAAATGGTGGCATCAGACAAGTTGGCACAATGTCCCCCAGTAAGTTCTCACACTGGATGCAGCAGCCTAATGGTCAGGACTCCTTCAGCTGTTCTCTCCCTTCCTTCTATGTTTCCAATCCCAGTTACACCATGCAAGTGAAGCATTTGGTCTTCTTCTCACCCCCACCAGTTTGCCCTGCCCTTATCTTTGTGGTACCAAACTTCACATTTCAGCCTCTGTCGTGATATTCCATTCCTTAGATAAGTTCTTGGTCTATATCTTTGCCCATGTTTACAAAGTAAGCCAAGTAGGGAAGTTATTATGACTTTTCTGTGCTCAGTATTATGTGTATCTTAGTCTTTTCTATTGGTGATTTCCAGAGATGATGGAATTCAATTCCTAATAGGCTTGGCCAGCATGTTCATACAGAGGAAGGGCTGACCAAAAACCATTTTACCACTAGTAAAAAATAGCAATATATATTTCCCTCTTTCTCTATTACAATGGCCATTGCATTTGCACCAGAATAGTTTTTCAATATAGTAATGGGACAGTATCCTTTATTGTATCTGAAGGATTTAAGTAAACTTAGGTGGTACAGAAAGATCACGTTGTAACTCTTTTCCTCAATTCTTTGCTATAATCTCCCAAGATTTACCCTCTGGAAATTGGAGAAGATTGTATTTTTAAAACCTATTACTGCAGCCCACTGGCTTCTATTCATAAGATCTATCTACTTCCTCCTTTGCTTACTGCTACTCCTGATATTCCATCCCGTTTCCCACCGTCTCTCTATTTCTCTCATTGGACCAATTTACTGCTACTATTCATCCTGTTTTTCTGTAGGAAATGTTTGACATCATTCTGGATGAAAACCAACTGGAAGATGCTTGTGAACACCTGGCTGAGTACCTGGAAGCCTACTGGAAGGCCACCCATCCTCCTAGCAGTAATCCACCCAATCCATTGCTAACCCGCACCATGGCAACTGCTGCCTTGGCTGCGAGCCCTGCCCCGGTCTCCAACCTCCAGGTACAAGTGCTGACCTCCCTCAAGCGCAACCTGGGGTTCTGGGGTGGGAGGGGCAGCCTGGACGAGGGGCTGAGTGGAGCTATTCGGGTTGAAGAACATGAATTATAGCTTTCTGGAAAAACTGGGATGTTGCTCCAAAAAAAGAAATAAGGGAGACCCACCAACAAGGCTCCCACTTACCCTCAAAGGACTGTTGGTACTGCTGTTCAGTGAAGGTGATTGCTCTATGTTTCTTCTTCCGATCTCTGCCTTACACATCTTTGATAAATCTCTCTGCTAAGGATCCTTCCACCTTTTCAAAATTTACACTAATTTTGTTGAAAGGATGGCCTTGTCAGGTTTCCTATGTGTCCAAATCTTCCCCTGCCTTTGTCTTAACAAGCATTACTTGCTAGGACACTGAGCTATGAATGTTGGGTTTGGAGGGAAGATATTGCAGTTTATCTTAATCATGGTAAAATGGTATCATAGAAGCCATAAAGGCATTCATTTTCCTTCACTTTCTTGCCAAGCCATGCAGGAATTGACCAAGCTTTTTGCAAATGTATGTACATGAATGCAAAAGCTGGGTTACTATGCCACAAAGGTGCCCATGATTGCCATTTTTTTCTAGATGACTTTGCACTACCATTCACCTCCTCTGCCATGCTATGTTCCTATTGTATTCCTAAACAGAGTATAAGAATCTAGATAAGGGCTGTACTCAAAAGGTAATTATTCTCCAATTTGATACTCCTCAGATGTATTGGCTTCAACTCAACTGTGTGAATTTTCAGTGTGCTGAAAATTCTCTGTGTTGAGCTTCAGCACATCTAGAATGCACCAGGGTTGAGGAAGCTTCAGTGAAGTGAAATTATCTAAAAAACCCCACTACTACTGCCTCTTCAAATAATATACTGTCTAAAAACAATCATTGTTGCAACTTATCAAAACAATGTCCCTTCTAGCTTCCTAGCAGTTAGTAGGCAAGTCAATACTAAACTATCAGAATCAACACCCCATTTTGTCAGAATCAGCACCTTCCACATCACATTAGATAAAATAAAATAAATTATGCAATGACTTATCTTTTTACTTTAACTAGGACCCTCATCTTTGCACCTAGTAAACTAAATTCTGGTATGAGGCTCATCTTATGTGTTTCTTTCTTTAGTTGAAAATATGAATTTGTACCATGACTATAATAGTTTATTTTTTCAGGAGGGAAGGTAATCTGTTCCTATCGTTCAGAAACTTGAGCTTTTCTTGTTTCAAAGAGATGTTTGAGTATATGATGAAAAATGTCACATGCTTTTTGTTTTAGAAAAGTGCAGGCTCTGAAGTGGTAAACATATCTATGAAGCTGATCCTTAAGTTGATCCTTTCCCCAATTGGCCTCCCTTGCTTTTTTATGGGTCTGCATGATGAGACTCAATGAACTAATGATCTACTAATTATCTATATAAACGGCATAGTGTCAGAACTTGACCAAAATCCAGGTACAGGTAGTTCTCAACTTACAACAACTCGCTTAGTGACCATTTGAAGTTACAACAGCACTGAAAAAAGTGACCTATGACCATTTTTCACACTTACACCTGTTGCAGCCTCTACCTGGGCATGTGATCAAAATTCAGGCACTTGGCAACTGACTCATATTTATGATGGTTGCAGTATCCAAGAGTCACTTTTTTTGACATTCTGATAAGCAAATATGTTAACTCTGTAATCCGCTTAGAGAGGGCTGTAAAAGCACTATGAAGCGGTATATAAGTCTAAGTGCTATTGCTATAATGGGGAAGCTAAATTCACGTAACAACTGTGCTACTAACTGAACAACTGCAGTGAATCATTTAATAACTGTGGCAAAAAAGATCTTAAAATGGGGCAAAACTCACTTAACAACTGCCTCACTTAACAGAAATGTTGGGCTCAATTGTGGTTATAAGTTTTGGACTACCTGCAGAGCAGTATGCTGTCAGTTTGATCTTGGAGTATATATGCTGAAATCTTGCAGGTTATCAAACTGGATGGTAAGTCTTTCTAACATTATAGAAACAATAGAAAACTCTCATTTTTCATTTTTTTCCTGAACAACTACAGGAGTGCATGTACATATCTGTATGTATGTATGTATGTATGTATGTATGTATGTATGTATGTATGTATGTCACAAGGAGTGAAACATAGCCAAATCTGGAAGAAGGAGTGGTGGTGAGAAAAATCTAATTGGAGGGCAAGAAAATTCTCATTCCTGTTCTAGTTCACATTGATTCTGCAAAACTTGTCCAAAACTATATCTAAACAGCAATTTCTGACAACATGCCAGAATTAACATTCTTCTCTGAACCTATTTCCCTTTTTCCTGGTGATGCCATTCAGGGAAGAATTTGGGGGCAAAATTCTAGATCCTAGTTTGGAGAGCCAAAATACAGCATGGCATGGTTTGTTTTCTGTTGAAGTAAGTGAAGTAATATACATTATTGCCTAAAAGTACACTTTATGCCATTAAGTCTGGACTGTATAATTAACCAGCAGCACTATTGTTTCAAATCTCTCTCCCAACACCCCTAATTTCTCAATCCCTCAATTGTCCATCTTCTTTATTTCTTTGCAAGTTTCTTTGGCATTAAGATGCATGAGGGTTTTCTTGTTCATCTGCTTGGGGAGAAAGAAGAGGAAGTGCTGCCAAAGGAAAATGGTCTGTCTTGGCCTGGGGAGAGGAAGGCTGATTGCTTTTTTAAATCTAGGGTGATTCACAAGACTAGAGTTCAAGAATGTCTCATTCTAACCAGTTGGAGGATATTACTGCTGCTGTGTGGTGGCTGCACTAACATTGTTTTATCTTTTTCTTCTGTTCGTTTGCATGGTGTGCGATATCTGCTTCTTTCAATCAGGGACCCTATTTGGTGCATGGGGAGGAGCCTCATGACCCCGAGCATCCTGGCCTCCACAGCTACACAGGGCAGCCAGTGGGGCATGGCCAGATGCGTTCAATGGTGCCTCCTTCTCACTTGGCTGCCCGAGGCCTTTCCCGACAAGATACCTTTGATTCAGAGATGCCGGGCAGTCGTGATTCTGCTTACACCGATCCAACGGATTCCTGCATGGACATTGAAACTGACCCTTATGAGGAGCCGGAGCCTCCTTGCCTGAGTCACCGCCAGGGCGCCTGGGAGGCTGAAGAACCTGAGCCTCATCACTTCCAGGGCCGCGGTCATCGTCCCCCCCAGTGCCAAGGCTCCCTGGAAGCCGAGGAGCCCGACCGACAAAACCATAATCGGTCTCTGCGTGGGCGGGGCAAAGGGCGGGAACGCTATTGCCAGGAAGAGGAAGAGGAGGAGGTGGAAGCTCTAGGTCATAACCAAAACAATATGGAAGACTGGGGACGTGATGCTTATATCCGTTAAGGCCTCAAGGGCGGGTTTTTATCCACCTAGAGAGAAGCTTGTTCCCATTCAGACCTTTGGGGGTGACAGCTAAGAGCCACTGAGGGCAGAGGCTGTCCCTAAAAGATTGGCCTTCAGCCCCACAGGAAGAGCTTGATGGCTGTAGTGTTTGCACCCCCAAAGCCACACCATCATTGACCAGGCCTGTAACTTAACGCCCCTCCTTGTCTGGGGACTCCCTCCATCCCCTCTTTGCCATTTGTGCCAACAACTTCTTTAACATCCTCTCCCTGCCAGCAGCACTGCCTGGGCTTTCCCACAAGATCATGAAGAATCACATTGACCTTAAATTCTTCTTTATACTTCAGGGCTGGAAGGGTGGGGTCCCTGAGGACAGGGAGAAGATTGGTCTCCGCTGGTGCCTCAAATTACCCCAGATGCTTGGGAAATGGCTGGAGTGGATGCTGACCATAGACTGGCTCCTTGATTCCTGTCCCCAGCCAAAGCCAAACAGCTTCTGGAGAAAGATGGCTTCCTTTCCTCTTTCAATTTAAACTGTCATAGATCTCTTCCTTTGCTATCTTTTGGTGCTCCAACCAGCCCGCCACTGTGGGGGGAAGGGAGAAAAAGATAATTCTCAATTTTTCTCCCAAGATTTGTTCATTGCCAGATCTTTTCCAGTGCCTAGAAAAGAATTACAACACAAATCACCTTAAATCAGCCTTCTCCATTTTGACAACCTCCAGGCCTGTTGTGATAACTGCATAATTCCCAGCCAGCACATCTGGAAGTTATCATGTTAGAGAAGGCTGCCTTAAATGCTTCAGCCCTCCAGTGCCTCTGCCCAGGGCCCTTCTGTTCGTATTTTGCATGCTGAACAGATTCTGATAAAACAGAATGCATGCATGTACGTGTGGTATGTGCCATGTGCCTGGCAGAGAGAAAGTCTTTGACATCCCTGTAAATTGTTGTCTGGCTCTTAGTACTGACTTTGGAAAACTCTTTCCAGCATATGTGATAGCCTGGCCTGAGGTATCAGGCAGATAAAAGGCAGGCCAGCTCTCTCACTCCCCTGGGCCCACAAGGAAGGATCTCCTTTGCCTTTGTTGCAGGAGGTGTCTTCTCTTGTGGAAAGCTTGCCTGTTGACCCATAGCAATCTGCTATTGCTTCTTTCTTCCTGAGGATTTTTTTTCCTTGGTGAACTTGGGAAACTAGCTTGTCTTCCTCTTCTGATAATGTGCTAGGTAAGTTTCAGGTAAAACAACAAATACAGGGCCTCCATGAGAGAAAACAGAAATAAGAAAAATTGGGATAGGTAAAAGTTGGAGTCCTAAATCTGTTACTATTGATTAATCATGTGCAGGTCCAGAAACATGCTGGATCTAGGGGTGGTCCAGGGATGATCATCAAAGCAAAACATGTTAACTATATCCATAGTGGGAAATTTGTAGCTGCTTGCTGCTACCCTTATCAATTATGCTGTGATAGACTCTCTCTTACCCAGATCAATGTTTAAAGAATGTAAATTTTTGGGTCCAAATCTACTTCCTGCCTCTAGTCCCCAGGATCTTCCTTTAAAAGGGTTTTAACAGGTAAGAATTGTGACTTCATGGACACATCCATGTGGTTTACTTGGCAACAATATAGAGGTAATTTATTATTGTTGCCCTCTAAATAGTTTTAATCTACTTTGCTTTTCTTGAAATCAGCTAGATTATTCTGTACTTTCACTTAAAAGGATTGATCTTTACTAAGATTTATTATTGTGGCATGGAACTGTGAGCAACAATTGTTATTTCTAAATAACACAGAGATCTCAGGAGTTTCCTTTCCCTCCTCTATAGATATTTCAGGCTTCTATGTGAGTTTAGGAGAAAAAAAAAAGGGGGCCCACTGCTTTAAGTGTCATGTTAATTTTGAATGAATAGATTAATTAAGACTTGGATGGAAGCCTGGAAAAAAGGGAGGCTAATGTATAGTGGAGAAGTGCTGTGCTTATTCTCCTGTGAGCACTGAAGCACTTGCATATCATTTCTGAAGACTACTCTGTCTTTGTTTATAAATTATATGCCCCAAGCTCTGTTAGAATAGTGTTTATAGAAATATTAAAGAAAGGAAGATACTGGAAACTTGATTGTATTTGAAGGAAGAAATAATAATAAAATGGGCTGATATCAGATCCTTGGATTTGGGCAACCTTCTTCAATGTGGTGCCAAAGGCTAAGGATTCAGGGAGTCATAGCTCAAGCTAGCTGAAAGTCTCCAAGTCAAGAAGGACTGGCGTCTTTCTTTTGCTAAAGCTGGTAAGATTTTGGCGTATTCAACTAGTAGCAAAAAGGGAGGACATTGTGGCATATAAATCCAGCCTACCTATTAATCTACCAAGAAAGTATAAGGAATTACAATGAAATTGCTGCAAGGCATAGGGACAACTGTTAACCAGAAACACAGATTGGCAAAATGAGGCACAATTTTTTTGGATTTATGACATCTAGCAATGATTGGGGGTGGCTGATCATGATAGGTTTTGACCTGATGGTTAATGGCAGAATGATTGATTTTTTTGTCCTTTTTGCTGTAGGGAAAAGGAAATAAAATAAAATAGATAATTTCCCCAGAGCTTTGCTATTGGTTTGATCCAGTTATGTAATTCTTCCCCACCTATCCTTGAAACTGAAGTTCTCTTTGGTTTATTGGTATCTGATTCCTTATTTTAAGCTGCTGCCTCTTATTCCAGAGCTTTGCACACCCACAGCACTTTAATGGATAATCTTTCTATTAGACACCACAGTTGCATATATTGCTTTAATTTTTCTGCTCTGCGAACTTCACCTTCAGCAGTTCCGGACTTCTTGTGTCCAACTGATTAAATAACAATAGAGATAGGAACAGGCTATTTTGAGTTCTGTAAATCAAATTAGTTATAGGGTTTTCCCTTCTTGCCATGCCTACAAAGTTCTGAATATGAAAGATAATAGAAGATCTATTACTCTATCTATATGTTCAAGTTTGTTCTGGGATGGATTTAAATTTTTTCTGCTGCTTCAGTGGAGTTAAAAAGTTGCAGATTCATAAACTCTACCAACAGGTTATTAACTGTTTATCTGGGTTTGTTTCTTTGCAATAGACAAAAGGATTACAAATGGGATTTGAATAAGAAGAATATATCAAATTATAAGATTATTTTAAGAGAGTGTATTTTATTTATTGTAGTGTTCCTTGAGATAAAATTATTTGGCCAAATTTCTAATGAATGATTTCATCAAAAGACTTACAAACAGAAGTTTCTGGGGAGAAAAAGGGGTGGTGGTGGAGGTATTTTTAAGAATATGGTTTGAACTTTCAAGTAATTAAGATTGATCATCTTCATCCCCAACCTATTTGTACCTCTTGGTTTTATTCTCCTCTTTGGGTTGTTTTGTTGCTTAATTTGAGTGGAGAGCAAAAGAGAAAGGTTATTATCAATAGAATATAAATTTTATTAAGTTTTTGCCTCATCATTATACAACTGGTTCTTCAATGCTTCAATAATCCAAACCCATCATTATCATGGGAATAAAACTATTTTCTAAAATGCTATCTCTGAAATGTTTATTGTGTTCAGTGAAGAACAATGAAAAATACCATATCCCCAAATCATAAATATTAAAGGCAGAAATACTGAGATGCTGCTTGCATGCAATTGCATAAAAAGTAGCCCTTGCAAAAACCGTGCATCTAAAAATGTGGAAACTTGGATCTAATTAGAAACCCAAAGCTTCTATAACCCAGATGGATTCATTTGTAATAAGAATCTGTCCTCTAAATTCTGGTCTTCTGGAACCTCGCGAACAAGGTGGGTACACATATTCCACCCAAAACATGAGAGGCAAAGTAGTGCTGTGAAAAGAGACCTTTTAAAGCAATGGCCTCTTCCAAGGAGCTATTTTAACCTGCTTTCTTCTACTAAAACAAAAGTAGGCCAGAGTAGGTAATCTACTCTGTCTTGGTAGCTGATTTCTGTTATCCTTCAGTAAAGAGGTCAGAAGGTGATGTCCTTACTGTGCAGTGTATTAGTGCAGGAGGCTCATTACAGGGGTCCCACTTCCACTTGCTAATTGGGAAAAGCATCCACCTAATGGCTTTCTTAATGTGGTAGAATGAGGTTGGGAGATGGGAGCCTATGAATCCAGGACCTGGCACTTTTCCTCCCACAGAAGCTCTCAGAGTTACATTAACAGTTTAACAAGCATACTGAAAATAAATGTCTTGCAGCGCTGTCACTTCAGCTAAATTTGAACTCGTATCTAGTGCTATTCTGGGACAGTGTTAGACACATCTCCCAAAACAAAAAGGTTGATAGGTAAGTTGGTACAGTATGGGGGTGGGGCACAAGGAAATTGACCAAAATAAAAACGCTTATAACTTGGCACAGTACGGGGGTGGAACATAAAGAAATTTCCAGCTGAGCACCTTTTCACCTGTTTCATCCATTACACAGAAGCCCTTTTTTGACAGATTGCCACATAGATTAATGGAAAAATCACTATAATCAGTGTCCATTGTTGCACTCAGTTAGAATGATGGTGGATCTTACTGTCCATCTTTATATTGATTTTGCTGCTCCTGTTCCATTCTTCTTTTTAAAGAGTTTTTTTTTTTTTAAGAGCACTTTAGCACTGTCTCCAAAAATAATATGTTTTGGAAGTGGTCCAAAAGCTGAGAACATGTTTATAGGAAGTTTATAAAATCCAACTTGGGCTTCAGCAGGCAAGAATTCTGCAAGCAGCTACCTATGGAAACAGAGTGGCAAGGCAGTTGAACAGCACAAACCAAAATGTTCAGGATGGACAACAAGGAGATGATCTATACAAATGATTGCATCCCAACCCAACCATGTGTTTTTCACAATGATTTCTGAATAAGCTACAATTGGGTTCATATAATATGATATGCAGTACACCACAATTGACACTTTATTATGGTTGGGCTCAGTAAACCAAAACTAAATAAAGCTCATTATATTTTAACCGAATGAATGAATTTGCCACAGAGATTTTTCTGGGTTGTCCAATTTATTAGGATTACAACAACAATAAGAACAACACTACTACCATCAAGTACCAAAGAGAATTTGAAGTCACAAAGTCTTCATTTCCCCAACTTCTCTTAGTAATGGAGGGGTGACAAGGAGGGTTCCACTCAGTGGTGAAATCCAAATTTTTTTACTACTAGTTCTGTGGGCTTGGCTTGGTGGGCATAGTGTGGCTTGGTGGGCGTGGCTTGGTGGGAGTGGCAGGGGAAGGATACTGCAAAATCTCCATTCCCACCCCACTCCAGGGGAAGGATATTGCAAAATCTCCATTCCAACCCCACTCTGGGGCCAGCCAGAGGTGGTATTTGCCGGTTCTCCAAACTACTCAAAAGTTCCGCTACCGGTTCTCTGAACTGCTCAAAATTTCTGCTACCGGTTCTCCAGAACTGTCAGAACCTGCTGGATTTCACCCCTGATTCTGCCTCCCTTTCTGTGCTTTCATAGCCATTTTTTCCTACACTGAATAAATATGGATATAGAAATATGGATAAATGGAAGCAGATTGGATATCATCGTATTGGAAGCTGCTCAGAGTTAGTTGGAAGATAGATGGCTATATAAAGCTTTTAAATAAATAAATATAAGGTAAGTGAGTAAATAAGCAAACAAACAAACAAATAAGCTGTTTAATAATAGAACAGAGTCTCATGGACTTTCCTCCATTGGAAGAATTTAAAGTGATGTTGGATGATTTCTTGTTGTGATTGCTATAATAGCCAAATCCTGCACTGAGCAGAAAGTTGGATTAGTTTAGATAATCTCTATCTTCTCTTCTAGCCCTTGAAATGATTCTGTAGAAGTGATCAAATTGTCTTTTTAGGGGGTAGGAGTCAAATTATGAATGGCACATATTTCAAGAGAGTTTTTCTTTTTATAGGTAGTCCTTGACTTATGACCACAATAGAGCCTGAAATTTCTGTTGTTAAGTGAGACATTTGTTAAATGAGTTTTGCACCATTTTATGACCTTTCGTGCCACAGTTGTTAAGCAAATCACTGCAGTTGATAAATTAGTAACCCAGTTGTTAAATAATCTGGCTTCCCATTGATTTTGCTTCTCAGAAGATCACAAAAGGTGATCACATGACCTTGAGACAAAGCAATGGTCATAAGTATGAATCAGTTGCCAAGTATCTGAATTTTAATCACATGATCATGGGGATGCTGTAAAGGTTGTAACTAAAAAACAGTCAT
>JANHFM010002309.1:283150-297176 GCA_032468115.1 Grayia smithii
GATAGATAGATAGATAGATAGATAGATAGATAGATAGATAGATAGATAGATAGATAGATAGATAGATAGATAGGTAGATGATAGATAGATGATAGACAGATAGAAGATAGACAGATAGCTATTATTACATTGATAGTGATAGTAGATAGATATTGATGATAGATTTAGATTGATAGATAGAAGAAAGAAAAAGAAAGAAAGAAAGAAAGAAAGAAAGAAAGAAAGAAAGAAAGAAAGAAAGAAAGAAAGAAAACCTCCGTGTGTCCTTCTCAGTTGTGGGAGCCTGACACTCCGGGCGAAAGGGAGTTAGTGACAACACCAACTTCTCTGCCATCATCATCTTTAGAATTTGAACATATGGGCCCATCTGACCATCCGATAATGCACGATAAGAAAGTGCGACAAATTCAACCATATTTATCGGGGGAAGTGCGAAAGAGAGATGGCTCCTTTCTGCACCACGCAGTTGGCCGGCAAAACTCCGGATAAGCGGTATTAATGTCCCGTGGTCACTATTATTGAACCTCCAAAGCAATAAACTGCGAGTCGATAAATATTACATTTGCAACGTACTTAACATTCTCTCCACTGTCTCTGGCACTTATTACACATTGTAACCGCAAGTCTACAATACATTATTCATATCTGGGTTGTCAGAGAGTGATGGATTGCTGTAAGAGAGGCTGTCCTTTAAATAAATCAACAAATAAAAATGCAAATGTTAACATTTTACAGCTACAACTTTCCCCGTCCTGGATGGAGGGGGGGGGGGGGAAGGAATGAAAATTTTCACATTCTATCGACAGCGAGCAGAGAGAACAATTAACAAGCTACACAGTGAGTAAGGAGAGATTAATTTGCCGGTGTCTGCTTTGATCACTGGCATATGGGACGATGCCCGACTTTTCGGGATGTTAGGTTCTCTTTCGGGGAAAGGGGAACGATCAACTTTCCCTAACATCGCATGAAGATCAAGAGAAGCGTTTGTAACATCTCGAGAAGGCCACACTTGGGATATTGCATCCGGTTTTGGTGGCCGCGACGTAGACAAGATATTGAGAGTGTGATAAAGAAAATCTACGACTGTGCGGAAACGGACAGACTTACCGAGCGGTTGAAAGACAAAGGAGACACTGAGTATTATTTAAGTTGGACTTTATGGTACAGGTGGGTGGAAAACAGACCTAATGGAAAGTAGGACCAATGGGATAAAGTTTAATTATGTTTAGATGTGTGTAAACTTAATCCTGTCGAAGACTCTGGGACTAATGTGCCTTATTCAAACTTAAAAGACAATATATGGAATGACAAGCCGTTAAATTTGGAACAAGTAGTAGAGCGAAACACCGTCACTGGAAATAGATTTTAAGTAGAACCCTATCTACTGTTGCGATAAGGATCCCCTTTCCCCCCCTTTATACTTATCCTTCCCTTTAATTTCACTTAGTTTGCGTAATTGTTTAAAGTTTTGCTGTTCAATATTCATACTTTTTATGTATTGTAAAATAATAAAGAATCAATTACAAAAAATCTGTGGGGCTATGAAGATAACAATGAAAGCAGAGAAACGGTAGTAGAATGGGTGGAATCTAACCAATCCATGACTTATCCATGACATCAAACTACCACTGTGCTTTCCACTTGAAAAACCATAGGGCATTAAGAATACTGCAGGTATGATGGGATGGAACCAGCATAGAACATTGTATTTTTCCAAAGTATCTGGCAGTAATTCTTGTCTGCACACTTATTTTTAAGAACCACTGTTTTAAAATCAGACAGAAAATATTGACTCCCAATACAAAGGGTGTATTATCTAGCTAATATTCAGCCTTCAAAATTCCGCCAGGAAAGTGCTATGCAGAAAGAGTGAGTTAAAATGACATCTACATAAATACAATATTATATGGCCATCAACCTCCAAGGTCAAGTCTGAGATTGAGAAACAGATTCCTCAAAACTTCCATCTCTCCTAACAATCAGTCACCACATACTGCCTTGGAATTAGGGAAGGCAAGTAAGGAGCTATTGGGCAACTGAGCATAACCACACAATTGTCACCTGGTCAAGAACAATCTTATCCTCTATGGAACTCACTAAATAGACTGGGCACCATGGTAGGGAGATCAAAGGACAATCTAAAAATGGGGCTTCCCTAGAAGATATTCTGCATGAAATGTGGAAAACAATACATCTCATATGTGCTATGGTGCATACAATGACCTTCAACATGTACACAGGAAGACATCACACTGGCAAAAAAAACGTTGTTGATGTGGCCCGATACTGGCCAAATTTAATTTAGTTTCAATCCTATTTATTTTATATGCTTTTTACACGTGCTATACTTTTATAATCTATTTTATATCTATTTTATTTGCTCAATATTAAAGGCAGTATGTTTATAATTTGAAGGTGCTTATGACACTAATAAAGAAGAATCCACACCAATGCTCATGTTCATACTTAAGGTAAAGACACTGTTCCAATGATTTAATTTACACTAGATTTGATCCAGTGGTTAAAGTACCAGGCTAGATACCAGGAAACTGAGAATTCTAGTCCTGCCTTAAGCATGAAAGCTTGCTGGATAACTTTGAGCTAGTCATTATTTCTATGCCCAATCTAGAGACGGTCAATTTATTCACAGGGTGTTTATGAGGAAAATAAGAATGGAAGGAAGCAGTATTATGTATATTCACCGCTTTGAGATATTTATAAAAATAATAAATATGAAATAAAATAATTAAACAATTTTTGAAACAGGTTCTGCATTTCTAAATTTGGACTTTTCTCCCTTGAATTGAAATGCTTCAAGGAACTGATCTGTCATGGCAGGGTGTGTAACTTTTGCCCTAATGTCCCAAAGGTGTTTTTTTCAAGAGGCAACTGGACTTTCTTATTTTTCTTTGAAGACATTTCACTTCTTGGATGAGAAGCAAAACGTCTTCAAAGGAAAACAAGAATGTCCAGTTACCTCTTGAAAAAGAACCTTTGGGACAGCTATGACTCCATAGACATTTAGTTTTGCCCTAATGCCAAGCACTGGACTTCAAGTACTGTGTTTCCCCCAAAATAAGACATCCCCTGATAATAAGCCCTCCCTCCAAAATAAGCCCTCCCCAAAAATAAGCCCTCCCCAAAAATATTTAAACACATGTGCAGCTGGTCCCCACCATTTCTTCTGGTTAGGGTTAGGGAGACAGAGCTGGAAATTAGGTAAGACAGCAAAAGGAGCACCGTCTTGCTCCACACCCCAAAATAAGAAGACCTCCCCAAAAATAAGGCCAAGCACTTATTTCGGGGTTCAGAAAATACAAGACAGGGTCTTATTTTCAGTGAAACATGGTATACCACCAACTTTCAGTGGTCAAAATTGGTAGCTTCATATGGTAAAAAGCAATAAAATCATCTGATGTTAAATAGGTTTAAAACAAAATTGTTTAAAAAGGAGAGAGAGAAAAACTGTTTTGATAATCCCAGTTTTACATTGTCTATGATATAGCCCATGCATATTTAGCATAATTGTCCAACCTACAGCAACTGTTCCTCTCATTCCTCAAATCTTGGCATCAAAAGGTCAAATCAAATATTTATTACAGTCAAATACCAGCACAAGAAGGGTGGGGTCAAAAAGTGGTCATCCCTATTTTGTAGAATCACATAAATTACAAAAATATAGTTTCATTCAGTATCATAGAGTACTGAAAAGAAAAATGTATAACGCAGGATTATACCTATGCAAAAAATATTCATATGGGAATATTAAGGGAAGAGCTAAAAGAAATACATTGTTTGCATATGTGTTGAATGTAATGGACACAAAGCATATGAAAGAATGGTTTCTGAGAAGCTGATCCATACACTGCAGCATAAAACGTTGGGGAGGCACAGAGATAGTCATTTTAACAGACACCGAGAAATCCAATCTGGAATATTCTTACATCAGTTTAGGAGGAATTCTATCAATGCTACAATCCAGACATTGATTTCTTTAATAAGTTAAATCTGACATAATAGAAAGAATAACTTCTTTTCATTAAGAAACTGCTAACGAAGTATTTTTATAATTGATAAGAAGTTTTTTTATGCTTAGTTGTACAAAACACTGTGTAGGTTCCTCCAAGGTCAAGACTATCGTAATGATCTTGTAAGAACATTTTAAAAGAATAAGACCACCTGTACAGGAATGGTCTTGTTAACATTAAAAACCCCCAAGGACATCACATTCATGTTAAATGAAAAAAGTTTACCTTATTTTTTCAGTATACAGTAGCCAGAGTTATCAGTGCAATCTTGACCAAATCTCCAGATCCAGGAAATGCCAATCCATATTTTGTGAGTTTTTCTGTAAGAGTGATGGCCAGCAATGATCATTCTTTATTTCTTAAAAATTAATTTGGCTAACAGAAGTCCCAAATTAAATATCACAGGTTGCAATATTGCAAATTGGCTGAATTGTGTTTCAATATTTTATATTCTGGATTCAAGCTAACTTCAATAATACTGCCACTTTCCTTTTAGCTATTTTCCATCATTATGCAAATAATACCTGTTGTGTTTGTAGCTAAGGCAGTGCGGCCCCTGTTGGAAGTTATGGTTCTTTAAGCTATTCTGATTGGCTGCCCGTTTGACAGCTGATATAAAAGCGCTGTCCAAAAGGCGCACGCTGTTCTGTTCTCAGTTAAAAAGTGTTGTTCTTCAATAAAGGGTTTGAATTACCACAGCCTCACTTCTGTTATCAGACACTGATTGCTTGAATGAAGCAACACCAATAACATCAGAGGGGAGCCTTTGCATAGGTCGTCTGGTTGCATTTGATATGCACTTGGAAGATGGTGAGCTGGTTTGTTATGAGGCCTATTTGAGGGCCTACCACTATTTGAGGGTTATGTAGTTGCTTGGAGGTGTTGCAACATCAGGAAATCCATCTGTAGAACTATGTGGAAGGACAGACTTCCAGAGCAGATTATACCATAAGCACTATAAGCACTTCTCTCTTTTCATCTCACTCCCAGCATTCCCAATCAATGGCAGCATTGAGTAGTCAGGGAGGAGCAAGAAAGACCAAATGGCTGCCTCAGGACTTTGCAGACAGGCATCAGGCTAATCAGAGCCAAAGCCCAAAAGAAAAAGAGTAAAATTAAAAGATAGGCAGCCCAGCTGAGAAAAAGGAAACAGGAAATGAAGCACAGCTGGGACAATTAAGAAGAGAGGCTTTTTTCCCTTGCCTCAGACCTTTCCTGAAGGAAAAATTATTCCAGCTGTTTCCCTCGAATTGAGCAAAGATTCAGAAAAAATGAGCCACCCAGTTCAGCCAAGAATAAAAAAAAGGGAAGAAGAAGGAGAAGAGGTAAAATAAAAGTAGAAAATTGAAACTAAAAAAGGTGGGGTATTATGGGTGATTAAAATATAGTAATATGTTTTCATGTTTCCTTAAATAAAATTCTGTCTGCCCCAGCCATTGAAGAGGAATTTTTAAAAAGCTATCCAATCAACCAGTTTTTCTCCTTATTGAGTCTAGGTCAATCTGGTTATTTGTGATCCAAAAAAGAGCTGCAACTTGTGTGAAGGACACTTTTTGTGGTGAGTTAGGGAGTAGGAACTGGCAAGAATGCAAATGGTGGGGTCATTCCCACTACTTTTTTGCCTGCTTATGGTCTTTCGATTTAATTTGTTTAGGAAAGGAAATATCTTTGAAAGTATGACTCAACAGATCACAAGTTGACTCATGCAATATGATGCTAAACAAAAAAGTGCATAGGGGTACAGTTTTAATAGTAATGTATGTATGTAAAAAAATAATTTATTGTAAATAAAAGTCACCCTTATAAAAATTGCTGTAGACACCCATGTTAAATTCAGGCCTAACATGTTGCAGACTTAGTTTGGGTTGTTACTTCATGGTTTAGTATAATATAGTATAGTATATGGACCCAGAGAATTGGGTTAATTGAGCAAATTACATTTAAATTAACTATGAGTAAGCATAGTTATGAGAATGAAACCATTGAATAAATATTTAGTATGTCAAGCCATAATGTGATTTGTTTGGCTTAGACTTAGCATGATATCCAAATCTAGCCATTATGGTTTGTAAAACTTGGTTTAGTTTATCCACCATGCTAAAAACTATAATGATGTAACCATGCTTTGTTGAATAAATTACAGCTGGCTGGGCTTGCACTCCCTGTTTAACAAAAGTCAATGCAAAATTTAGTACAATGGAAGAACCCAGATGTCATCATTCAATATGCAACATAATAAATTTTTGAAAAATTATTTGAGTTTCTAGGAAAAAGGCAAGATTGCAAAAAATATGATTAATAATAAAATGAGACAAAAAGCCAAATAAGGCTCTCCAGCAAGATCAGTTGGTGAAACACATGCACATACATACACACCTGTTGATCAAACAGCTTGCAGTCAACTATTCCACTGGGAAAGTGTCAGAAAGTAAATCCAGAGCTTGAAAGGAATGTGTGGCATTTGCACTTGTAAGGCTTGCCTATAAAAAGACACACTTTGTCCTCCCTAGAGTATAGAGGCAGGTTGAAAAGCAAAGAGCTGTATTATTATTTTTTTCCCTGGATAATCCTCTAAAAAAAGCATTTCCATTTCAGTAAGTGTTTTCTACAGCTTTCCCAGCTCAGGTGTGCAAAAGCAGCTTGCATTTTCTATCATAGGACATGGAGCCAAGCCAGGCCCTTGTAGATGACAAAGGACAATTGTTGATTGAGAGACACGCTACTTTTTTGGAGTCCCTTCCTTTTATAGTAAACAGTTGTCTTTGCAATTTACCCACCCCTTGGGTATGAGACCCACAGCTGAGTATATAAGCCGTGGATACAAGTATTGCCTTTTGTTCCCTGAAGTCCTTAAGGTTTATTTCAACCACGTACTTTGACAAGAAATCCAGACTCATGCCTCCTAAAAAGCCTGACCCCAAGAAAGAAGCTCCCAAAGCAGCTCCAGCTCCAGCTCCAGCTCCAGAACCACCTAAAGAACCTGCCTTTGATCCCAAAAGTGTGACGGTAAGTAGGAGCTTCAGTTTTTCCTGTTCCAGCCTCTGCCAATCTGCTGCCCTCAGTTGTGATGATAATAACTCCTATAATTTCCAGATAACAATCCTAGAAAATATTGTGGATAACAAGATCCAGCACATCTGAAAGGGCATTAGGTTAAGAAGCATAGCTATTCATTATCTTCCTTGGAAAAAGGAGCAGGAAATACAATTTTGCCATTGATACATTAAAAGATGACTATGTTCAGACAGAGAGTTACTCAAGCTAGTGAATTTAAAAAGTGGAAGAAGCCATGTTTATTCTGAATTTATCACTTGGCTACTCTGAAATTTAATTTATCTGCCTCCTATTCCTTCTTTATTCAGCTTCAGGTAATATTAAATATTCATTACTTATTTTAATTAGATAGTGTAATCTACAATGAATAGTTATTTTGGAAATCAGCTTCTGCTCAATGTATATAAATATATTTTGTAGTAACGGGGTAGCTCAAGTTAATTGTAATTTTTAATATTTCTGGTGCTTAATAAGAAATAATTCTTAGGTGTTGAAAGTTTTGATAAGATTTATATTTAATTTGAAATTAATTGTAGAACCATTTGTTTCTAATGCTTTTTCATCAAATAGATTATGATTCCAAGGAATGAATATTATGATGTATATGTTCATTTTCTTGGTCCAAAAAAACCCAACAACCTGAAAAATTTGAAAAATGTTTAATTTCCCGTAAAATATTTATTTATTTATTTATTTATTTATTTTCTGCTGTTGACATTGTGCTCGAATACATTCTACATATTTTCTTTCTTGTTTAAAACTCATGTTGAAAATGGAATGAATGTTCACGAAGTAAATATCTGTCTCCTTTCAACATTGTTTTCAACTATTTGAAGAAATTATCTACATCTAGTTTAAAAGACTTCCAAAAGCTTTCCAAAGTTAAAAATTTGGATTTTTAAAAGTTTAGTATAGATCCCTTCTGTGATATTGTACTATTCTGAAGAAGCAGAAGATATCATTAGTATACAATACACTTTCCAAAACTTGTTCTCTGTTGATATGTTAGATTGTGGTGACATCATTATCTCTTTTCTCAATGAATTTTCACATAGAAAATATGGGAGGGGTAATGGTGTCAAATGATGGACAGCACAACCTTCTAAATTTCGTTCTTAATGGCTATGGGCTCTGTTTTCATTTTCCAGGTAGAAACTTCCTGTGATAATATTTGCAGAGGAATGGGCAGAAAGTAACACCAAAGATGTAGTTTTCAACATGTCATGTTGAACTCACGATACTGGAAGCACATATATTATGTGAAATATTATTATTATAATTTATGGCATGGTTTTGGAATTTCAGCTGATAAGTAAACTCAGCTAAAGAAAAATACATGAGACAATATAAAAATAGGAAAACACCTATTTTTTAAAGTTATTTATTTTCTTTCTTTTTTAAAGAAAGAACTTATCCTTTTGGATCCACTTGTTTTACTGTTGAATATAATAACTAGGTTCATACATCATGCAATAGTATATTTAATAATTATTAATCAAATAAACAACAATTGATTGGATTAGCACAGATCCCAGGGACTGGATTTACTAGAAACCCAAACTAAACAAGCAGCATCACAACTTCTTTAGTTAATTTATACTCCTAATCCATGTATGATATGCCATACACTCACAATAAATAAATAAATAAATAAATAAATAAATAAATAAACAAACAAACAAACAAACAAACAAACATTGCATGAAATAGTCAATATATCTGCCAAAAATGCCCAAAAGCCAAATGGTTTCACTGAAGCTGTGCAGAACCATAAAGTTATACAACTGGAAGGGCACTGAGGCCAGCCTCTTAGATTCCTCAGTAGGGGAATCTAAAGTAAAGCATTCCACTTAGATGGCTGCCTAACTTGTATCTCAACTCTTTCAGAAAGGTGCAGCTTATCAATTACTGGTAATTGCTTTGATTAGAGATAATGGATTAGACAGCTTTATAAGAGATGGGAAACTGTGGACTTTCTATGTGCTAAATATAACAACAGATATTTTATGTGTATGTGTGTGTGTTTGTGTGTAAAAGGGGAGGAGAATATACTGCTTTTTCTTTTCTTTCAGCACCCAGCCAGAGCAGATCCTACATGTTAAATATTAAATTTAATTGATCACTTTTTTTACACTATTTGTTCTTCGTTGTTGTTGTTAGGGTTGAATGTTATTTCATTTTGTTTGTTTGTTTTGTTTCATTTGTTTGTTTGTTTTACTGTTTTATATTTTATTTTTATAATAAAATAATAATTAATAATTAAAAAAGAAAGGTGCAGTTTATTATCCTGAGGAAAATTGGTTTCCACTATCAAACTGCTCTTTATTCTTTAGGACTGTAGCATTTTACAATTCTAAAGAATAATCTTTTTTTTTTCTATGTACCATTTGCTCAGGTTTTTGTTAAGTTCTAAAATTCCCACACACACACACCTTTTCTTTTCAAGAATAAGTCTTCCTAGTTCCTTTAATATTTCTTCATAGAACTACAGTATTTTCCTAATCCTCTTGTCATACTGTTTGCCCTTCTCTGAATTTGTTTCATGTTCTCTGAATCCTTCTTAAAGAGTGTTGTCCAAAACTGAACTCAACCAAGCTGTGGGCTAATCAGCATAGAATAAGAAGATGATTTAGAATTTATATTTCTGTTGACACAGTCTAAAAGTGCATTTGCCTATTTTCTAACCACATTATCATGTTTATCCATATTCAGTTTGTAATTGATTAGTATTTCAAGATCTTTTTCACAATACTAATACCAAATCAGGGGTTGGTTCCACTTACCTTTACTACCAATTCGTAATGGGAGCGCACACACCTGCAAGCGCTTCTGCGCATGCACAGATTGTTCACGATAATGTCCAGGCAGGTGGGCGGAGCCTCCCACTGGTTTTACTACCAGTACTATAGAACTGGACAGAACCAGGAGCAACCCACCACTGTAGCAAATGCTCTAGCCTATGGGCATATTTTGTTTCTTACATGAAAAACTTTGCATTTGTCTCTATTAAATTTCATGTAAAAATGAAATGACATTTAAAATTTTAAGTTTTGTTATTCTCAGCCCATTTCTCTATAGTACCAAAGTGCACCATTAATCTAAATCATTACATAGTGAGCCAATCTTTCACCTTTCAATTTGGCATTAAAATGCTGAATGTATAAAAGGAGAAGTGCATTATCCTGAAGTATCCTAAAGAGTTCCTCTAGTTCTGGATCCAGTTTCCAAAAATGATCAGGTAACAGAAAAAGCTTATGAGGAATGTGTCAACTTGTTTTCCTTTGTTTGACCATAATATTTGGTGTTTAGAGGTACATTTCCTCTTAATATTTAAGTGTCAGAGAAGCTATTCTTAATAATAACGAAACACACTGAACTATCTAACACGTGCAGTAGGTCATGTATTCTTATCATTTGCTTTCCACAGGCACTCAAAGCAGTGGTCTCTGAAGTTATCGTGCAGGCAAGGGAAAAACATTTTGCATTCCTCTCCTTTGATAGTGGCATATTCTTGTAAGATAGCTCTTGCAGTTGAATTATTAATAGCTTCAGAACAGAATGGAAAAGGTTTGAGCCTTGTCTTCAGAAAGATGACTTATGCTAATAAATATATATAAGCACAAACGCAGATACTGATACATAAACTTGGTAAATTATAACAAATTGGCTTAGATCACTTATTACCCTAAGCAATATTGTAGGTTTTATATATATATATATATATATATATATATATAATTATGTGAATTCAGCCTATTGTTAGTAATGTACCTCGGCTCCTATTGCTAGGTGTTGCTATGAATTTAATTACATTTTTGGTAAATTTGCCCAATCAACACTAATTTATAATTAAGCCAGAATTACTGAAATCTATACCATTTAGAATATTCCTCTCATGTATAAATTCAAAGCATACACAAGGATTTGCACATATTGCTTGCAAAGTGTGCAAACATAGGCACCAAAACTGCCTTCAGATAAGGACTGAAATGGGATCATGAAAATCTAGTTCAAGCCTGTATTGAACATTCACTGGATGCTTTTGAACCAGGTGCTATTTCACAACCCAATTTACATTGCAGGAATAAAAAAAAAAAAGAAACATAACTGGAATAACTGAAGGAAATAATCTTACAAATAATATGAAAGAAAAACCATTTGCAAAAAAAATATATTCTAAGAAAGGAACATACAAAGATGAAATGGTCATGAAAATAATAGGATTTTTTAAACAGATACAGAAATATACAGGAACAAACATGAAACTGACATACTTCTACATATTTCTCCACTCACAGTGACAACCTTACATTTTCCTTCAGTTCAGTAAGAGGTCAGTGTGGAGAACCTGGACAATAAATGAAGAAGTAGAAGCTGCCAGGAGATACTATCAGAAAATAGGGAGTTGTTTTAATAGTGGGACTGCAAGAAAAAAACTTGCAATGGCAGAGTGCTCCTTTTCATTCTTCCATTTAGTCAACCACATTCTCTTACAGGATACTACGCTCCAGTCTATTTCTGCTCTGAATCTAGTTTTCTGTCTTTCACCCCAAATCAGCATTCTGTTGGGCTCTTATTGGGCTACTTGCCCAATACAACTTGCCCATCTTTTTGGTGATTTTGAAACCCTTATGATTTCTTACAAAATTGGGTGTTAGTACTCACACATGATCGTTAGAAGCAAAGAATAGATGATACTCTACAGAAGATGGAACTTTTCTGTCCAGATTTTCAGTGTACTAACCACTATCTCTTTCAAGGGAACAGATTCCTTCTTCTGAATTTTTATCTTCTCTCATACTAATGAAAATGCTTAATTTTCATTGTCTATTTAACTTTTCTCTTGAGATTTAACCTTCTACAAAATAATGATAAAATAGATTTTGTAGAAAAAATTACCTTCTACAAAAATTCTAAAAATATTTTCTACATAATAGTCCTTATTTAGATTATGTTCCTTGAAATGTTAATGCAGTGTATTCTTAATAGTACTTAATTAAGTCAAATTAGCCTGGTTTGCCAATTGGAGGGGAATGCCTCACCTCAAACTAACTAACAGTTACAAGTTACAGGTTTTTTTTCCCTGATATTCTTTCATGTCATGTGGGGATAAAATCTTCATATGTAAAATGTGTATGTACATTGATTGGTTTTTAGACAAGATAATGTGAGTACAGTTTTATGCATTTGCACAGAGCTCCTGCGAATAGTTGTACTGAGTGTGTTAAAGTTTACATAAAGCCAGTACATTTTGAGTTAACTGGGATGGGATTGGAGCTGAAATGGGACACTGAGGTTGAGTGCTCAAGCTTTAAGCATGTCTAACTGGGTCTTATCACCTTTGGAAGATATGAGCTGGAAGACACAGGAAGATGTGGGTGGTCACATACATACTGTACAGGGTTTTGAGTGTCTCTGTAATTTCCTGATTAGATTATGAAAAACAACTAGAAACCTAGTACTGCTATCCTGACTATAATATTCAAGAATATTAAAACTCTAACTTTTTATGAGCAGATAAATATTTTATATTATGGAAACATTTCTGATTAAGAATTATGCTTAGCATCACTTTGTGGTACTTTATAAAAGCAGCAAATAAACTCTGCTGCCTGAGAAGAAGTATTACAAGCAAAGTTTCAGAGTGAAAGACAACCGAGGGAAGGGGGAATGGTTCAGATAGACTCTGAACAACAAGAGATGAAGCTAGGGAAGAAAGGGTAAGTTTTCATTTCAGTTTGAAGAATACATGTATTTGGCTGGAATATCTAACATAAAGATACTTTTATGCCATTGCAATTTCATACAATTCTGTATACAGTTTAGCTTGACACATACAGTAGAATTCACCCATCATTCTAAAACATAGATTGCTTAAATATGGTTTATTGAAAAATCATAGTTCATTAGGTTTGAGCAATATGTAAATCCAAATTATATAAACATTATGTGAACCTATCTACAGAATCCAACTTGAGAAATATAAATATAAAAGTATAGTTTCTTATCATTGACTTCTCCTCTCTAGAGCATACGACCAAGTTTAAAAAATGGATAAATGAAATTAGCTACAGTAAGTCTTGACTTATATTTATTTTTATTTATCTCAACTTATATCCCGCCCTTCTCTGGAGACTCAGGGCAGCTTACAATTTATTAAGCACAAATTAATGTGCTTAGCCAATGATCTTTTATCGATTATTCAAAATTATGACAGACTTTACAAAAGCTATTTACGACTTATTCTCAAAGTTACAACTGCTGCCCCTCCCCCTATGGTGATATGATCATATTTTGGGTACTTGGCAACTGACTCACATTTAAGACTGGTGGCAGTGTTCTGCTATCATGTGATTGCAATTTGCAATATTTTTTGTCATTTTCCAGCAGAACATGGAAAAAATCCCATCGGATATGCTGGATTCACTTAATGACCTGACTGAATTTCATGACTGTTGTAAAAATGGTCATAAAATGTCCACTCATGTAATGCAGGGGTCTCAAACTCAAGGTCCGGGGGCCGAATCTGGTCCACAGGATGCTTAGGTTTGGCCTGTGGGCCCTGGAAACAGCAAAGGACTGCCCTGTGATGACTCTGCCAGTGAAAATGAATCTAGGGAGGGCCGTGTGCAGCTCTCCCAAGCTCTGTTTTCGCTGGCAGAGGGCTGCAGGAGGCCATTGCAGCTGATAGAGAACTCAGCCCACCACAGCCACCCCCAACACAAGTGATACAAGCAGCCCCTCAAGTTCAAACACAACCCTGATGCAGCCCTCAGTGAAATTGAGTTTGACAACCCTGATGTAGTGCCTTGACTTACAACCATAATCACTTGTGAAATTCTGAAATCCATTGTGGTCATAAATTAAAATAGAATAGAATAGAATAGAATTATTTATTGGCCAAGTGTGATTGGACACACAAGGAATTTGTCTTGGTGCATACT
>JANHFM010002309.1:309533-347780 GCA_032468115.1 Grayia smithii
GTATGCAAGTCTTGGCATATTCAGGTCTTTTCCCTCTCAATCTTACATGGGAAAAGACCAGAATACGCCAAAACTTGCATATATATATATATATATACATTTCAATGTATTTTCCTCCTGATATGTGTTAAGTACTCTTCCCAAATTGATGCTATATACACTTGTGGGATTTTAGTGCTAACACTTGACCATCTTGATTAACGGTGACAGTTCTTGTAATCTAAGATATCTGGAAAGCACCAGCCTAAGGAAAACATAAGGCAGCGACCATTTGGCTTTTGTAGAAAGGGCAATTTATAATCAATATATACATTTTTTGTCCCATATCATGACAACTATATATAGTTATTCAATATCTGCCACATATTTCAAGAAAAAAAACATTCAAGGTAATTTATGATTTACGCAATGCAGACATAAAAATAAAGTAGTACATAGTAGTACATTACAGTAGTACATTACAGAGTACATAAATATAAAAACAGGAAGTACAAATATGTGTATATTTATTGCAATTTATGCCCTACTGTTTAGAATAACAATCCCCCTAAATCAGGTTCTATTTAAAATAACTATTACAATATTTTAAAATAAATATCTAGGATTTTTCCCATATGGCAGGCAATGGTTTTGGTTAGGGGAATCCAGCAAAAGTCCAGCTGGAATAGGCTTTGGTGATGGTCTTTGACTCTCAAATGTAGACAGGCTTCCAAGATGCAATTTAAAGTGTTGGTTTTCAGTTATAAAACCTTTCATGGTAAAGAGCAATTTGCATGACTGCCAATCGCCAACTTTCTCTGGTTATCCTACAAAATTTGGCACAATGAGCATGCATCAGGTTCCTTCTATCAAGGTACTGTATGTCAACTAACAGACCTAACATGATTTCTCTATTACAGCATTCCACATGGAAAAGGATTCCATTTGTGATTTGGATGGTAAGATCCTTGGCCTTTAGTAAGGCCCTGAAAATCTAGTTTTTCCTCTAAGCCTTGGACAGAACCTGGATGAGCCTGTCTAGAAATGAAGTGAGAATATGATATGGCTGGCCTCGGTTATTTAGTATTTCTGCATTTCATTTTTTAATTCCTTTTTGTTTAATTTTTAACCATATGTAAGCACTCGGCTACTATTGCAAGTTAGGTGGCCATATAAATCATATTAATGAATAAAAGGAAGGAACGAAGGAATCTAGAAAGGGGCCAACATTAAATTCTAGTGGCATATAGGGAACTCTAAGAGATAAAAATAGATCGAAAAATAGTGAAAATATAAAGGAGCCTGTATTGTGGCATAAAAAGTATAAAACAGTAAGGAATTTTAAAGAATGAAGCAAAACCTTTGAAAAGCATATGGCAAAAAAAATAAAGGGTTAAAATAGATTCCTAAAAGGATATGGAGACTACAGAGGAATTTAAAGAATTCCTTGCACCAGAGATTGGATTAATTTTCTCAGCTCAAAGGGACTAATCCCAACAATTAAAGCACATTGGAGAAACAAAAGATATTTAAAATATGTTAAGAAACTACACAGCAATAAATTGCTGAATCACAATGTCATCCATCTAGGGAGTCTCAAAGAACATAAAATTGCTGATTTCCTAACAAACCACCAAATCATCAAGAATGTTCAATTATCTTCTCTATGTCTATGAATTTTTTAGCACAAAAAAAGGCAACTAAAGGGGGAATGTAATGCAAGTAAATAAAATAAGGCATAACACAAAGAAGATATTTCTTCCCCTTTCAAAATACCAAGAACAAAAATTATTGAAAAGGGATTTAGAACAGACAATAAAGATGACTTCTTCACAAGACACAGTTAATATAATTTATTATCATAAAATGTAGTAATGGCCACTAATTTGGACAAACCTAAAAGGGGGTTGAATATATTTATGGAAGATAAGTCTACCAAGGACTCAGACAGCACATCTCCAAATATCAACTGCAGCAAAATAACTGAGCTCTACTTGCTGCTTCAAACATCCCTGAAACAGGGGTCAGCTACTATGAGAGAAAAATTGCTAAACTAAGATAGACCTCGATAACAGGCCAATCTTATCATATTAGATCATTGATCCAGGGATACAAGACAACTTAAGATGAAATTCATAACATTCCATTATCAGTAGCAACATTCCAGGGTTGTATTTTGGTAACACGGGAAGATACGTGATTTTCCTTACAGGAGTTTTCAATTGACTCTGGAGATTTTCAATTATTCTAAATAAAAGTTAAAATCACTAGTAATTTCTGTTGGCAGACAAGTTTTTATAGAATTGACATATAGTATGATAACAATATTTCTTCAAATTGAAACTATACTTCCTGAATATCAGTAGTTAGAAATTCTCTAGGATAAAATCACGGTTAATTTGGATTACCCTCTATTTTGCTGATATAAATTTGGCCCACTTCAATTCTTTTTGCCTTCCTCAAATCTCGTTATGAGTTTGCAGTTCAGACAGGCTCTTCCAAAGGAAAGGTGACCATATAACACACAGTATATTTTATTACAAGTTTTTGTTGGCATCAGCTGTCTCCCTCTCCTTCAAAATTTCCTGTCACAACTGAAGAAGGAGGACAATATAAATAGAAACTTAACAGGAGTGAATTCTCCCAGGACAATAGCCAACACTCAGCTGTTTCCTTTTAAAGTTTGGAAGCATTTTCTTCTTTAGCTCCTAGGATAGCGCATGACTTAGAAGGCAGGGGTGCTTGAAAAGAAATAAAAATAGCAAGCTATTCAAGAAGAGCCTTTGCTGACATTTCTTGAGTTTAAAAAAAAACATTCATACCAAAGATGGTTTTGATAATGGCAGCATGAATGAAGAAACAGAAAAAGGAGACCAAAGAAAGCTAAGAGAATAGTGCATGAAATTACCAATCATCAAGCTTGAACTTTTAAAATACAAACTGAAATGTAAAATCAAGTTTATCCCATCTCAGAATAAATATTGTTGTTCAATGATTAAATGAAAAGAAAATTCATTTATATACTCTAAGAATAAGTTGTAATGTTGCCCTCTAATCAAGGACCATGAAAACATTTAGGGTTATCCATAGGCTACAATTAGAAGCTATAATACAAATAAAAAAAATAAATAAGAACCACTAAACAGTGTGCTTTTTCTTTCAAACACTCCCCGATTTTACTATTTGTGGATAAGTATATATAAGTGTGTGTGTGTGTGTGTAAATCAAAGAGCAAGTGGCAATCAGTTGCTACCTTTGCTGGATCAAGAATGAGTCCAGGGCTCAAACATCTCACACATGCAATGAGCTCTATATTGGACTACCCTTGAAAAGCATTTAGAAGTTCAACTTGTGCAGAATGCAGCAGCACAGTCTGTCTTTGGAGCCCCTGGAGTGGCCCATGTTACACTGTTGTTCCAGAGGTACACTAGTTGTTGATTTACTTCTGGGTACTATTCAATTATATATTATCTATATAAAGTCCTGCATGGCATGGATTCAGATTACTTGAGGAACCCTCTCACTCCTATGGGAAAGAGCTGCCCCACCTGGGCTGGCAGAGGAGGCATGCCGCAGATCCTATCAGTCAAGGAATTCTCACTGATGATATCCAGGAGGAAAGCCTTTTCTACTGCAATCCGCAGCTCTTTGGAACATCTTGTCCCGAAGTGAGATTGGCTCTCTCACCCTCTCGATATTCTGCAAGAGCCTGAAGATCTGGCTCTGCAAGTTGATTTGGAGCTCTAGAGGGGGAGTACCACACTGGATGTAGTTAATCAACTAATAGTAGCTTCCATCTCCCCACTCTCTATACTCTACTCCCACTCTAGACACTCTAGTCCCTTCTTACCCATCTTTGAATTATAACCTGTATTTTTATTGTGAATTTATTATTTTTATACATTTTTAACATACCGTATATAAAACCGTGTGTGTCTTTGTGTATGTATATATTTATGTATATATGGTTTTATTTTGATGTTGTAAGCTGCCCAGAGTCATTTTGCAGTGGGCACCAAACAAATTTAATAAATAAAATAAAATGTGATTGTAAAATGACAGGAAAACAAGCAAGCAAATACTGAAGTTTCAATATTATGGGGATTCAGCATATTGTTGTCTTTCCAACAATTAAAGCTAGGCTTTTTACATTGGTTTTCACCTGACACTCACTAGATAATCATTTAATAGTGATCTAGATTAAAGGATTTTGAATACAGTACTAGTTGTATCTATATCAAATGATCCATTATTCTTTGCAAAATTCCATTTAAATTACATCCCTACTAAAGAATTCAGCCAGAGTTGGGTTGGCTTTTAACCCTTTCTTTTTGACATGTTATCTTGATACAAATCTTGGAATTTAAGATGGCTACAGGGAGATATTTGTTGTCTCCAAATATGTGAAGGGTTTCACACAGAAGATTCGGCAAACATTGTTCAGAGTTGTAGAACATATCAATCTAATTTAAAAACAATGGTTTTAAATTACAAGGAAATAAATTTTGATTGAAAATCAGAAAAAAAATCCCATTAGTAAAAGTTATTAAAGAGTGGAATAGACCACCAAGAGATTTTTTATTTTTTTTAAATTCCATTTATACCCCGCCCTTCTCCGGAGACTCAGGGCGGCTTACAACTTTTTTGAGCACAACTTAATGTGCTCAAAAAACACTTCTTTTAAAAAAGCACCAGAGTGTGCTGACAACAACACAGTAGACCAATTTTCTCAAATTATTTATTTGCTTATTTATTTATATCCCATCTTTATTATTTTTACAAATAATTCAATGCGGCAAACATACCCCACACACAGTGGTGGCATTCAAATAAGTTAACTTGTTTTCTGCCCTAACGGATAGGCATGACTGGGTGGTCATGTGACTGGGTGGTCATGGCCAATTTGACGTCATTCATGTCAAGGGGTGCTTCGCCTTGCCTGGCCTCTCTTGACCGTGGGGATGCTGCAATGTAACAAGGCTTAACCCAGAGGCAGTTTCGGAAAATATTTAAGCAGTCTAGAAACAACACACACAAGCACACCAGAACACCTCCTTCCTGCCTTCCTGATAGGATTGACCCCGTAAGGTAGGAAAAACAAAAGGCTGTTGGAAGGACATTTCTTCCAACAGCCGGTTCGCTGACCTGCTCAAAAGTTAACTATTGGTTTGCCTGAACTGGTGCGAACCAGCTGAATCCCACCAAAACCCACACATCTTCCTTCTTCTCTTTTCCCTACAACAAAAATCCTGTGAGGTGGGTTGGGCTGAAAGTGAATGACTGGTCCAAAATCACCCTGTTAGCTTTCACGGCTGAAGCAAGACGTAAACTTATGCTATCTGAAATTCAATTGCTTAGCTTTTTTCAATAAGTCAATTATATCTTCTGGCAATTATTACCTTCTCATCAGGTTTAAGACTGGCTCTCACAGAAGAGAGTTATGGTTAGGATTAGAAACTTGATTAGAAAGTAGGATATTCTGTAAGGTTTGCAGATACAGAGTTTAACATTAGAGGTAATACTTCCTTTGTTATCTCATGCCCAAAAATGTTGCCCCCAATGATAGACTGTGATTTAACAGTCTAGGATAAGTTATCTTTGATCTCATTTTGAACTATTGATTATCAATCATTATGGAATTGATTTTCAAACATTTTACCACAGGGCTACAAATCCAGATTTTCTGATAGAAGTAGACTAAAGCTCGTTTCACCAAAACCTTTTTTTAAAAAACTCTACAATATTTTTTTGTGTGTATGTGCTTTGACTTGGTCATGAGTCATGGTGAATACATGGACAAATCCCTGATGGGTTCTTAGCAAAATTTTCAAAATGGTTTATTTAGGATTGACAGAGTGACTAGCTCATAGTCATCCACTGGTTTCTCTGCCTAAGCCAGGACTTTTAAATATTAAATGGGAAACCCAGAGTATAAGTATTGATACCTGATGTAGCCAATCATTCCCTTAGATCAACAGGTCATTCATTTGCACAAGCAATCTGACACATTCCCAATAAAGACATCCTGTCAATCAAGGTGCAACAAGGTTTTATCATTGAATGTGTTCAGTCCTGGAGCTTGTGACATTTCTGAACATACCCTGAATGGAATCATTACCAACTCCTCATATCTAGAGGGGGGACAGAGATCGACTCTGAGGCCTCTCACTTGTGGGGTGCCTCAGGGGTCGGTCCTTTCCCCCCTGCTATTTAACATCTATATGAAGCCACTGGGTGAAATCATTCGCGGTTTCGGGGTGAGGTATCATCAGTATGCTGATGATACGCAGCTTTACATCTCCACCCTGGACCAACCCAGTGATGCCCTTGCTGTGATGTCCTGGTGCCTGGAGGCAGTGCAGGTTTGGATGGGGAGGAACAGGCTCAGGCTCAGGCTCAATCCCTCCAAGATCGAGTGGCTGTGGATTTTGTCAACTCGAGTCCAAGAGATCCCATCACTTTTGATGGGGGGGAGGCTTTGGCCCCCTCGGAAAGGGCTTGCAACTTGGGCGTCCTCCTGGACTCACGGCTGTCCTTGGATGACCATCTGACGGCCGTATCCAGGGGGGCTTTTGCACAGGTTCACCTGGTGCACCAGTTGCGCCCTTTCCTAGACTGAGATGCTTTATGCATAGTCACTCATGCCCTCGTCACTTCAAGACTGGACTACGGCAATGCCCTCTAAATGCCGCTGCTCTTGAGGAGCACCAGGAGGCTTCAACTGGTCCAGAATGCGGCCGCATGGGTGGTCATGGGAGTACCACGTTACTCCCATGTTACGCCATGTCTGCGCGAGCTGCACTGGCTCCCAGTTGCCCTCCGTGTGCGCTTCAAGATGCTGGTTGTGGCTTGTAAAGCCCTACATGGCTTAGGCCCAGGGTACTTTTAGGACCATCTTCTGCCGCAATCATCCTCCCAGCAACCAGTGTGCTCTCACAGAGTTGGTCTCTGCAGGGTGCCTTCAGCCAGGCAATGTCGGCTGGCAGCCCCCAGGGAGAGGGCTTTCTCTGTGGGAGCTCCGACCCTGTGGAATGAGTTACCCATGGAACTTCGGACTGCCCCTGACCTCCGCTCCTTCCGCTGCGACCTGAAGACGTGGCTTTTTTACCAGGCAGGCTATGGCTGACCGTTTTAAATTATTTTTATATTGTTAAATTTTCTATACTTAAATTTTATCCTTCGATTGATTTAGCTCCTCTTTTATTGTTGTCGTTGATGTTGGTTGGTTGTGTTATTTATATATGTTTTTATAGCTCCATGTTTTTATTGTGAACTGCCCTGAATCCTTCGGGAGAAGGGCGGCATAGAAATTTGATTAAATAAATAAATAAATAAATAGATCTAAGAGTAGTTTAGAGAAACTGTCCTTTCCTGCTGTTATTAATATACATTTTCCAACACCCCAAAATTCTTTATCCATTATCTGTGTAAGTGGGAGAATTGGAAGATTTCAGCAACATTTAAAGTAGGGGTGTCAAACTCTATTTCACTGAGGGCTGCATCAGGGTTGTATTTGACCTCGGGGGGCCTGGTGGGTGTGGCCAGCTCACTCATGACAGGGGTGGCTGTGGTGGCCCAAGCACTCTGCTAGTGAAAATGGAGCTTGGGAGGGCTCTGTTTTCACTGGCAGAGGGTTGCAGGAAGCTGTCGCAGCTGAAAATGGAGCTTGGAAGCGCCATATGCAGCTCTCCCGAGCTCCGTTTTTGCTGGCAGAGAGTTGCAGGAGGCCATTGCAGCCAAAAATGGAGCTTGGGAGGATTGCACAGGGCCCTTCTGTGCTTTGTTTTTGCTGGCACAGGTACCACAGACCAGTTCTTCACTATTTCCAGGAAGGCCCTGTGGGCCAGATCTAAGCACCCTGTGGGCTAGATCTGGCCCACGGGCCTTGAGTTTGACACCCTTGATCTAGAGGAAGAAAGATATCCCACATCTACTGTATTTTTTGGACTATCAGGCGCTCCAGACTATAAAATGCACCTAGCTTTTGGGGAGGAAAACAAGAGAAAAAAAATCTGCCTCTGTCTCCCAGCAATTTGCCTCCTTGCAGCAAACAGCAAACAGCCTAGTCAGCTTCAGCACAGCCTGATTTACAAGTAGGTGATTGGCGATTGGATCAGTCTCCCAGAATACCACCTATTAGCTTTTCCAGACTGTGGGTATTGTCACTGCCCATCGCCACTGTCACAGCCCATCACCACCTCCACGTAGCCCATTTTCAGCCTCTGCCCACCTCATTTTCAGCCTCTGTGTATCCCATTTTTGACCCATTCCAGTCAGTGGGAATCAGTGGTGGTGGTGATTCCTGCTGCCTGGAACAGGCCAAAAATGGGACATATGGAGGCCGAAAATGGGATGCACAGAGGCCAAAAAAGAGCCTCGGTGGCACACTTAATTAGTGCTCTGGCTAAGTGACTCCACTTAATTCCATCTGCCTGCAATTAATGTTGGTTCGAATCTCACCAGGCTCAAGGTTGACTCAGCCTTCCAACCTTTCGGGGTAGGTAAGCTGAGGACCCAGATCATTGAGGGCAATGTTGACTTTGTAAAAATGCCGCTTGGATGGGGAGGGGGCAAAAACCCCCAAATAAGCAGGCATATACAAGGAATGAAGGAATTTGCTAAGCACATTGAGTTGTGCTTGAAATTGTAAGCCGCCCTGAGTCTCTGGAGAAGGGCGGGATATATGTAGAAATTTTAAAAAAAAAGGGATGTGTGGAGGTGACGATAGGCAGCAGCGGCGATGGGCAATGGTAGTGATGGGTTGTGGCAATCCCCACAGCATGGAACAGCTGATAGAAGAAGGGTGGGGGCCAGCAGGAGGGAGGGGCTTTGAAACTTTCGCTGTATAAGATGCACAGACATTTCCACCCACTTTTTTGTGGGGGAAGTGCATCTTATACACTGAAAAATATGGTAATTTACAGCCCTTCACATCGTGGAACTAATATTCATGTTTAAAACTACTACCTTAGTTACAAGATTTAAAAAATGTGTGTTTGTGTGTGTGTGTGTGTGTGTGTGTGGTTGTGTGTATGGTTGTGTATTCTTACTGCCAACAAAGTAGTGGTTAAGATAGATAGGAATATCAAACAGACCTTGTCAAGCTCTGGAACTGCCTCAAAGAACTGGGAATATAACTGCACCACATCCAGCTCATTCAGTCATTGTACTCTGGTAAGGCAGTGATTGTAAGAACGGAATATGGAGACACAAAAAGGTTCAAAATTAAAAAAGGCACTCAGCAAGTTGCATAGTCACCTATACTATTAAACATATACACAGAAATAGCTATGAGAAATACACATTTGGAGAAATCTGGGTTAAAATTGCTGCTAGTAATATCAACAACTCCAGATATGGAGATAATACAACATTGTTCATGGAAAGCTAGGAGGATCTGGAGTGACTAATTCTGAGAATCAAAGATGAAAGTGAAAAATTTGGACTGCATATTAACATCAAAAAAACATGTAGATCAAGTGCAGATCAGCAATGAGACCATTTAAATAGTAAATATATTAATCCTTCTAAACTTTAAAATTGACCGAAGTGATAACTACAGCTCTGAGATCAGAAGTGTATAGCACTTGGAAGAACTGTCTGGTATGAATAACATCTGGAAGAGTGAAGACATTAACAAATCAATCAAATGCAGATTTGTTAATGCAATAATTTTTCCAGTTGCTACTTATGGCTGCAAAATGTGGACTCTGACAAAGGCAGATAGGAGAAGGGTGGATGTCTTTGAACTGTGGTGCTACAGATGACTATTACACATTCCACAGGTTCAAAAAGAACAAATAGATTGAACCTCACCAAAAATATCACTTGAAGCTAAGAACACCAAACAGAGGCTATCATACTTCGGTCATGTCATGAGAGCTGACTCATTTCAAAGGTCAATCATGCTGGGAGCGATCAGTGGAAAAAGGAGAAGGAGCCCACTGGCTGGACACCATAAAGAATGACAGAATGACCATGGCAAATCTGAAGGAGGTGGTGCAAGGAGCATGGAGAGTGCTGATCCATAAAGTTGCCAAGGGTTGAACACGACTGGTTGATGACAACGATGGGATGTACTTGCCTAATCAGACTGGAGCATAATTTGGAGGTCTTCTTGAGCTCACAGCTTCTGCCTTTGCACAGGTTCATTTTGTGAACCAATTGTGCCCATTCCTCATGGTGATTTATGCCTTACTCACTTCCTGCATGGATTACTGTAGGTCTAGCATAGAAGGCATGCTTTGAGACCCCTCTATTAAACAATGCCATTTTGTTGTACTCTGCATATGTGTTTTCTCTGTGGCTGCTCTGTGGAATAGCATCTCCCCCCCCCCCGCCACCCACCGAAAATTAGATAGGCCTACCTGTTAACCTGTTCTAAGGCTCTGAAGTCCTGATTGCTATTCCAGGCCAGTGTTCTCAACTTTGACAATTTTAAAATGCCTGGACTTCAACTCCTATAATTCCCTAGGACTGAGAAACTCTGGAAATCCACACATCTTCACATTACCATGGTTGAGAAACAATGCTCCAGGCTTTTGGGCCAGGAAGTTAGGTGAGCTCCTTAGTGTTAGTGATGCAATTTTCTGTTGGCTATTGATGTATTTTGGGTTATTGTTTAAACAGTGCAGTTGTTATCTTAAATTGCTGTGATGGTTTTAACCTTATGAGATGTGTGGCTCTATAAATCCTTTAAATAAACAAACATACTGAATCTGGATCACACCTCTCTCTCCTAATGACCTAAGTGAAACTGGCCCAATTTAATCTGAGTCTTCCCATTTAGTTCTGGATGCCGTATTTAGTTCTAGATGTCTTCCTGCACTCACTCAAGTTTAATGAATAAAAAACAGGTTAACCTGTAATAGGGTATCTTTTATCAGATACTTTCCCCTCAAGAAAGTTCCTGAGTACAGAGTACAGAGTACTCTTCTACATCCCCACCCCAAGAAGAGAAGCAACTGAAATTAAGGAGAAACTTTCTAACAGTGAGAGCAATTAACCAGTGGAACAGCTTGCCTGCAGAAATTGTGGGTGCTTCATCACTGGAGGCTTTTAAGGAGAGACTGGACAGCTACTTGTCTGAAATGGTATAGGGTCTCCTGCTTGAGCAGGGGGCTCGACTAGAAGACCTCCAAGGTCCCTTCCAGCTCTATTCTGATCGATTGAGCATTTCTCTCAATCGGGACGCAAAAACTTATCGAAACCCTCCTTCCTCTTCGGCATCTTGGGTATTTCCGGCTACCATTCTTCTATTTCCGAAATAAGAGGCAAACCTCCCCGGTGAATTTTTAATATTCCAATCTCCCCCAGCATGTTATTTTCATGAGTTATATATAGTACGTACACTACACATAAGATGGAGACGCAATTTAGTTTTGATCAATATGGTTTTCAGGATCACTTCGGCTCTTTCCGTGACGATAAAGCCGAGACGGGACGACGCTTTGGTAACTTCAATGGAGCAGTCCAAGTCCGACCCGCTTTCGCTTTCTTTCGGCACTTTCCGTCAAGAACGAAGAAGCCTGGCCTTCGAATTCGTTCGCGTCCTTTCCGTCTCCGTTCGGGAAGGAGCAGCGGAAGAGGTCTTGCCTTCGGATCTTTTCGTCACTTTCCGTCGACTGTTCGGCAACACTCGGGTCCTGACGGACTGGGGCCTTCCTTTCCTTTTCCTTACCTCCTTCACGGCCCGGTTAACGGTCGCTGCCAGTTTAAATGAGACGGAATCCGGGTCGTTGTAGCGCCACACCCTGAGGCGGTGTCTGAATCTGTCAGGAACAGCAGCAGGAGGGAGGCGAGAGAAAAGAGAAAAGGGGGCCCCCTCCTCCCCCCCACCTCTCTCATCCGGGTCCTGTTCCTGAGTGGGGAGCCGGGGCAGGATGACGGTGCTGCAGGAACCCGTCCAGGTACGGATACCGGTGGCGAAAGGCCTGTATTGGGGAGGGGAGAAACGAAAGCAGGAGAAAGAAGAAGGGAGCCTCGGGAGAAAGAAGGGTTCCTGTTCTTTTTCTCCTGAAAAGACGCGGCTCCTTTACCAAACTCCCTTTGCTCCTTACAGGGAATGGGGGGATGGAGGATGGCGGTACAAGAGAATCTTCTGTAATCTCACTTTCTTAGTTTACAGCATGTTATTTTGCTTTTGTGAATGCCGCGTTAACACTTGGACTCTCCCTGCCCCAGTAAATCAGTTCAGTTCTCTTCCCTGGAAGGAACGGTGTGTCTTTTTTTAAATATCGCCTTGTACATTTCGTGTTTTTAATTTTCCCTCCCTTCCCCCCCCCCCTTCCTTTCCTGGACTAATTGAAACACATTCTCACAACTCTCAAAGACCTCTTGGGCCCCCATGGATTACACTTTGCTTTTTGTCCTCTTTTAGACACCTGTAGTGTAAGCGTCTTCCTTACATGAACCTTCTCTCAGCTTCTTAAATCCCTGTCCCATCTCTCCCATTGAAAGCTTCCCTTTTATTACTCCCTTAAACACACACCTATACAAGCACCAAACCAAATAGTCACTTAAATTAATACCTGGCTTTTACAGCCTAATGATCTTCTACTGGTTTCAATCCTGCCCGACGTAATAAATAAATCTATGCTGGTTTAACAGCATTGAATATTCTATAATCATCACAATGCCTGTCAGCTTTTCCTTTTCCATCAAGAACTTACATTTGCATTGCCTGTTTATATATAATCTGATTGTGTCTTGTATAGTCCATTCTGCCACTTCAAGGCATTATATGCTATCTGATTTTTCTCTAATTGCTAAGAAGGCCCTCTATCACTATAGTCCTTATGATTCTCCATTATATTTGTGACTCCAGCTGAGGAAGTCCCATTTTTTAGTTTCTGCCTGGTTGTAGAAAGTGCTGGATCATTATTCAGATCTAGAAACAAGTATTAGTTCTTCAAATGCCATCCCTGCATGAATTGAAGAGTTCTGCAAAATGTACAAGTGTCATAAAATGTTTTTAAGGGCCTAGCACAGTGATGGTGAAACTTTTTGGCACCGAGTGCCCAAACTGGAACATGTGCATGTGCTGGAGCACCAGAAACCTGAAGACCAGTTGGCCAGTGCGCATGCGCCCACCGGCCAGCTGGTCTTTGAGTTTACAGACCTGCGTGTGTACGCCGGCCAGCTGGTCTTTGGGTTTCTGGCACATGCATGCATGCTGGCCAGCTGGTCTTTGCACATGCTGGAAACCCAAAGACCAGCCGGCAGCTGGTTTTCGGGTTTCCAGTGCTCCGGGGCACATGAAGACCAGCTGGCTGGTGAGCATGCACACGCCGGAAACCAGAAGAGCAGCTGCTGATGGCACACGTGCCCACAGAGAGGGCTCTGCATGCCACCTCTGGCACTCGTGCCATAGATTTGCCATCATGGGCCTAGCAGATCAGACAATTGCAATATCCCAGCATTTGTTATTGTTGCTTTCTATTTCTTTAGTATTACAACGCAGTTTTCTGTGTTCTTCACCCAATTCTTTTCAAACCATATTTTTATTTTCAACCTCCTAAATATTCTCATGTATTTTACAGTATCATGGATTTGTGCTCTACAAATTACTATTTATTTTCTCCACTGTGCTTACTGATTGTTGAACCATTTTCATTTGTTTAAGAGTTCATTGTCTTCTTTTTCTCAGAGGCAAGCTTAAAGCTTCTTAAAAATTGCAAACAAAAAGAAAATCTGTTGATGTGTAATGCCAGGGCCAGCAAATCAAATCATAACATTTTGTTGAGGAGTTCTCTTTTTCCCCATTGAGAATTGTAGGCACCATCTAAAAGTTTCAGTATTTAGTCATTTGGTGCCCACCTCATCTTCTATCCTGGTTGACAACTGGAGTAAATAATGACTTAAGCAGTGAACACAAATTTCCAGGTGTCCATTTTCAGATCATATAATCAGATGACTCTCTGATCTCTAGGAAATTAAGGACTACGAAACAAGGGAGAAGACAACTATAATGACAATGGAGAAAAACCTGAGAGGCATCTGACTGAACCTAAGCAACATTTGCTTGAAATAATTGTAATATTTAATCTATGGTACAAATAATGGTGAAGAAATTTTACTTTTCCATTACTGTTTCCAGCATGTGTCTATATTAATGTATTGCAGGAAAAACAGCTAACAGATTGTGGCATCCTTTAAAACTAACCAATTTATTTTCACATGCCTAATACATTGAAGTTTTTTTTAATGCCATATTTCTTTCAGAATTGTTAAATTTTCACAGAATTTACTTCTAATTTTGAGAGTCTTAAACTTTTGTAGATTAGCGTTATAACTTCTAGCTAGTTTATAAGACACTTGGAGATAAACTGCTTGCATTAATACTGATTTAGAATTCACTTTAGAAGAACCAATTAATACACTTGGCAATTGTCCATTTTATAGATTGTTTTCAGTGTTGAATGAAAATGTGAACATCATTCTTGGAAGTATAAGGCTGGACAGTTGTGAATTTGAACTTTGTCCTTCTTGATTAATTAAAATAACCATTGAAATTGCCCAGTTGATTGAGATGATTATTGCTTATATTATTTAGTTGGAAAATAGTAGTGCCTCTCTGCTGAAGGAACCAGATTTCATCACATTAGACAATAACAGGGCAGTTACACATATTTTGTCCTTGAAAAAGATGATTGTAACAAATAAGTTCCTAAACTGATACTTCTAACTCATATTAGCTAATATCCGATATAAGTTTTGGGGAATTCTCTCTACAAAATCTTATTTTCCTATTTTCTACTATGGTAGGAAAAGCAAGAAGTAGTAGATATTTTTTCAAAATTCTCCATTGGAATTTTATAGCAAATTGTAAATACATGACTATTTATTTAGCGTATGGCATATCATACATGGACTAGCAATATATATGAACATTTCATCTATCAATGACTATTATTTGACAGACGCATAAATTACTGGTTAAGGGACCTAGGTATCATGGATATTGAAAAAGTAGTAAAACTCTTTTGATCAGAACAAATTTGAAAATACATTTGCTATTTGTCCCAAGAGCAGGAATATTCAGTAAGATCAAATTGTCAACCAAATAATACGGGTAGTCCTCGACTTACAACCATTTGATTTATTTTGATTAATTACGACAGCACTGAAAGAAGTGACGTATGAGTAGTTCTCATACTTATGACAGTTGCATCATCCCTATAGTCAAATTATCATACTTTGGATGCTTAGCAACTAGCATGTATTTGCAATAGCTGCAGTTTCCTGGAGTTTTAGGATTGCCATTTGCGGTTTCTGACAAGAAAAATCAATTGGGGAAGCCAGCTACACTTAACAACCCCATGAGTCACTTAACAAATAGTTTTACTCTTAACAACCATGACAAAAAAGTTGTAATATGGTGTATGATTCATTTAATAATTGCCTTGCTTAGCAATGGAAATTATGGGCTAAGTTTTGGTTGTAAGTCAAAGACTACTTGTATTCTATTTTTTTGGTTGTTTTACAATACAAGCATTTTTCTTATTGTGATTTCAGGTGCACTATACTTAAAATGTATGCCTTTCTTTAATATTATTCTTATATATTATATTTATTTGTTTGTTTTTATTCTACCTTTATTTTTTTATAAATAACTCAAGGTGGCAAATATATCTAGTACACCATCCTCCTCCAGTTTTCCCCACAATAACAACCCTGTGAGGTAGGTTGGGCTGAGAGGGAGATTGGCTGTAATGTATATTATCTCTTGAAATAAGAGGATCGCATCTAACACTATATTTCCCTTAGATATTTAGAAGGGTTGGTAGCATGTATATTTCTGTATCAAACTTATGTGATTTTGCAATAGTCATGCATTTAAATTATATTTGCAAACCCAGTACAGAAAGATTTGATGGTCTTTGCAATAGAATATGACTAGATTTTCTTTATCAATAAATCAGATTTCCTCTGTTAGTTTTTCCTCTGTTACTTTATCTGTTTTTTTCAAACTCAATAATTATTTTCAGTGGTAATGTCTGTAGGCTGAAATTTCAGGATACTGTTTCAAGCTCTTTAAATTCTAGGCTTGTGGAGCAATAGACAAAATATTAGTAAAATTGTTTTTGAATAGGAACCAAAAAGGAAGAAGGCAATGGCAAACCGTTTCCATACTCCTGTCACAAAAACTTTAGGTGTGTCCTTGTAACTCCCGGGCAACAAGTAGTTGGGCACAACTGAACAGTCTTTACTTATTGATGCTTGTAGCAAAGAGTTTTAGTGCTTTGTTACATAAGAATGTAATTTCCCTGACTATAGATAATTTCACTTTTTTACCTGGGTTTGTCTTACCCATTTAATAGCTCCAGTTATATCTTCTTTTTCCTCCTTCTTTTCTCTCTGTGATAGATCACATTTGACAAAAGTGCTTAAGTGGTTTCCTAGGGTGTTTTTTCAAGGTTAGCTTGCAGCCATGGTATTTCCTCCACATCTCGCATCCAAATTCTAACCACATCCAACCTTATTTTTAGTATGGAACCCAAGGAAGGTGAACCAGGTGCTATACCTGATATGACTCAGCAGACAAGCCAAAATAACTGAAATCCATCAGTAGGAACAATTACAAACCATTTTTTTGTTATTGAGTTCAATTCCAGTCACACTAAATGAACTTTTGCTATTTTGTTTACCCGGTTACACTAAGAGGGGGAATGAAATGGAAATAAAGAAGTTTCGGACTTCCATTTTAAAGTGGGCAATATTATTATTAAAATATTGCAAGAATGCTATTAATAAATATGGTGTTTATACAAGCTTTCCTCAAACCTTTCCTCATTTTGTGGGAGTAGACTATAAATAATTTGACTGTCTCTTTGTCCTCAATTAAAATTTCTCTATGTTTTGACTGACTGTCCACTAATATTGCAGAGAGTTAATCAATTACTGAATTAACAGTTCTTGTGCAATATTTATTTGTTTAACATTTTTCTAACTCATTTACTTCCAGCCAAGTCAGCTCAGCATGGGTATTTTCAGGAGCAACAAGGGATGGCAAATGATGACAGGTGCCTGATGATGTCATTGCACAACTATCATGTCTTAGTTATTTTGTCATCTGTTGTAATGCAAGTGCATAATTGTGGTATTTGCATAATAAGGGCATTATGCAAATAACACTTTGGCACCATAATATAACTCTTAAAACCTTCTTTTTTGTTTTTAACTAGTGTAACTGTATTATTGTTTACATAGTTACAAAATATGGTAGTTCTTGCAGAACCTGTACTATATTTCTCTTTAAGGAAAAACAAACAATTTTTATTATCAGAAGGGGGAAAATATACATGAAAAAGATGAAATACTTGTCTGTGTTTCAGCTTCTGTTATTCTCTTTAGATTCTACAACTTGGTGAAATTTTCTTTTGCAATTAAAAATTACATATATTCCAAAAATGCGATTTCTTGATTTTTTAAAAATGTACTATTACAGCAAGAATGGACTTACTAGGCTCATTGTGATTATATGTAGTTTAAACTATCCCATTTTGTCCATACTAAAGTCAGAAGAAATTAACATGCTGACATGAATTATAGGCTACTAATATAGTTGAAAAACTATTATTCTTTCTTAATGTAGCAGAAAGTTACATAAAGTTTTCTTCTTTATGTTCTCTCTCAGATAAGGAACCATTTATTATATACAATGTCAATAGATTTTGCTTGATACAAATTAAAATTTGTAAGCAGAAAATTAATGGTATTTATGAGTAAATTTAAAGGTTTCTTCTTAAAAAGAGGAAATCCCTCTTCTATCTTTTAATATTTATCTGTCTTGGCATCCTTTTTGTGGTCTTCAAAGCCCTACCCCCTTATCCTCACCCCAGTTTAGTTTTAGTCTAAAGGACTATGTAATCTTACTTTTAGCATTAATATTAAAATGTTTATAAAGTGGGTTGTAATATTATAATATTGTTTTATATTATTGCATTGTGTTAATATTAGTATATTAAAGATAATGGCAACAGCTGCAAATGGACATGAGATGTTTAAAAAGAACGAGGGAATTAAAGTAGTTTGAAAATTTATCTTTCTTGGATCAAAAATAGTTCACAATGGCAGTTCTACATCTGTTATCAAATACATGATAAGGCCACAGTAGAATGATTAACATGAATAAGATTTGGAAAAGCAAAAATATTAATGTAAATGAAAAAAGCAGGCTAGTTAGAACCATAATCTTCCCTATAATGATGTATGGGTTTGAGAGTTGAACACTAAAAATGGCTGATCAAAGAAAAATTATCACTTTTGAACTGCGATGCTGGCATAAAATATTGTGTATACTATTGTCAGTCAGAACAACTAATAGAGAGGTGCTGAATCATATAAAACCAGAAACATCACTAGAAACCAAAATTACAAGACCACGTCTGATTTACTTTGGGCATGTCATGCATGCAAATTCATTGGAGAAGTCGATGCTAGGAATGGTTGGTTGGTCAACAAGGAAGGGGCAAGCAAAGAACTTGATGGCTTGATACCATCAAAGCTGATACAAAGATGAACATCCACCAACTGAAAGAAACTGTCCTTGACAGGATAGCATGGAAACCACTTGCCTATAAAGTTGCCAAGAATCTAATATGACTGAATTATTAAAACTACTAAACTATTGTATTAGTATTTTTAGCTTTTAGTCATCTTTTATAAATTTCAATGTTATATATATACATATATATATATAAGTTTTATATATAGTTATATAGTTATATATAGTTATATATATAGTTATATATTAATGTAATATTTTTGACTATATGTTGGTTTATAATTAGTACTGAATACTTGAAAACCAGATAACTGTTTTTAGAGAAGATAAGCAAACTACTAATAAAGCTTTTTTTTCTAGTTTTATATTAACAGACATTTATTTATGCTAACTTTATTAAATACACATACATTTTTTCTGTAATCATATGTGTTACTTTTTCACTGACTAATTACTTCAATTATAACCTGCATTTCTATCTTTATTATGTTCAATGAATATAAATTTAAAATAAAATATAAATAATTGAAATTAAAGCTCAATAATAAAATCTTTATAAATATACTTCAAAAGCCCAGGTGAAGAGGAAAGAATCCTTTCCTAAAAGTGGAAAAACATACCTTCTCAAAAGCACATTCCATAGTTTAAAAGCAATACAGGAAAGCACTCCCACTTGAGCAAAAAATTGGCTTCAGAAAATACAGGCATGTTAGGATTTATATATTTATTATTATAATTTTATTTGTAGAGTCAGAGAAAATATGGTGCAGTGGCCTAGAGAATTAGTTATTCCCACTTGCCACTTTTCTGCCACTAGCAAAAAAAGTGGGACAAAATCATAACAGCTTTTGTTCAAGTTTCCTGTATATGGCCAGATTTATAAAGTTGCAGTCAAAACAAGCCCATGATTTTAGCCACAACACTGTGTTTCATATTAAGTTTATTGGTTGAAATGTTTTTCTGTATAGTTTAATTCTACTTTCTTTCCAAAGTGCTTGTCATCCAAATCAGTCTTCAAGGTGGCTTAAAGTAACAAAATTAAAATAGGTTAATTAATTAATTATTAGTTACTATGTATTTCAAAAAAAATATTACAGAATTAGTTTTAAAATCAAGTTAATTATAATTTCAGGTAAATATGTTGACATGTAAATATATTTGGAAATACATTTATTCACCTTTTGCTTGCATCCAGTAACAATAAATAATATTTTTCTTCTCTCCCCTTTCTCATAGGCTGCTATATGGCAAGCACTTAACCACTATGCTTATAGGGATGCTGTGTTTTTGGCAGAGAGACTGTATGCAGAAGGTATGAACCTGCTCTGATATAAATATTTGCATTATTTACAGAATTGTTAAGATACTTTGAAGCTTCTTTCTAGTATTATCCATGAACTCTAAATGATAACATGGTTTGATCAATAGCAAAGATGTCATCTGTATAGAGCAGAGTAGTGTATAGGAGTATTCCTATAAACTTGAAAAAAATAGATTTAGTAGATAGCATTCTGAGTATATAGTCAATGATAGTAAAAACGTTTTTTAAAAAGCCAAAATATAGGTTTCTTTGACAGATCCACCTCAGTTGGAAGGAGATCGTACTCTGTAATCTAAATGTATAAAAACTGGGCACTATTTTAAAGTTGTAGAAAGTACTGTCATAGGCTGAATTGTACTTTATTGTGTTACATTATTTCATATTTATTTAATAAAAAATAGAGCATTACACAGATAAAGGATGATGCTCGATAGACATAGGGAAAGATGCTGGCCTAGAAATATTTTCCTTCTTTACTTATGACATTGGTCAATATTAATGTACAGTTTTTAAAGCCTTTCCTCATTTCCATCTATGCACTGCACAAATATGTCCTAGCAGCATTTTTTGTTACTGTTATTCTTGACCTCATGATGTTATTCATGGATGATACAAACTTATCATTTTTAACTGTGCTAGTATTAATATTTTTCCTCTTAGTGCTCAAAGATAGCCTCCAAGTATTAAAATATGTTAGACTCTGTCACCTATTAGCTGGGTGTCAGTTAACTGCTGTGATTTGAAACAAAGGCTATAGGATAGGGCTGGAAAACAGCATAGTTTTCTGCAACTTAGAGATGGGTGGCTAGCATTTCAAGAACAGAGGAGAAAGATCTAACAGCAAACAGAAGAGTAAGTTTATGATAGTTCATACTACAACCTCATATTATTCTCATAAATTGCTAAGTTATGGAGAACTCTTGATGCTTGCCAACAAAATTATTGTAATTGTTATGTAAAACAAAAATTAAGTAGACCGTCAAAGTAGTTTGGCATGAAAGTTGTCACAAAATACTATGCACCTTAACTGTTTGCATCCAGAAGTTCAGGGGCATGGAACTGATACTTTTTCTCTTTTCTTTTTATTTCTTCAGTACATTCAGAAGATGCACTCTTCCTATTGGCAACCTGTTATTATCGCTCAGGAAAAGCTTACAAGGCATACAGGCTCCTTAAAGGACACAGTTGTACCACCCCACAGTGCAAATATTTGCTTGCCAAGTGCTGCATTGATCTTGGCAAGTAAGTTGTCCCTATGTTTGTTAACAGTGTGTGATATGCATTTCGCTTTATAAAATTTGTGTCACCATTTTGTGGCTTTTCAGCTGTGGGTTACTCAGATTATGGAATGCATTCACTTTGAGGTGTAAAACCAAAGTATAAAAGTCTTGTAAACGAAAAAGTGAAGAAATAGAAGTATTCTCTTAAAACTAATATGATATAGTCTTAAAGTACTGTGTTTCCCCAAAAATAAAACCCTGTCTTATATTTTTTGAACCCTGAAATAGGGCCAGCGCAACACAGCCACTTGTCAGCTGTTCGCTGGGGCAACCAAAGGTGGGAATCTCTCCAGCGTTCTTGGCACTTGCCTGCCTCCCATCCATCCATTCCCCTTGTCTGCAAACTCCCACCTCGCTCCTGCCTCTCTGCCGGGCGGTCCCAGACACCCAAAGCCTGCACCCGCCCGGCTCCCTTTTCCACAGCACCTGCCTCTTTATCGAGGGGGGTGGCATGTGGGGTGGGGGAGAAGCAAGATGTGTGGAGTGAGACGAGGCTTGCTCCTCTTGTCGTCTCTTCCCCTCCCCCCCGTCGCCAGGAGCTGGGGAGATGCGATACACGTGTCTTACCTGCCTTGCAGCTCTGTTGCGTATCTCCCCGTTGTCTGCAGACAAACATGTTGTAGGGTAAAACCAAACTTCGCGAGTTCGAGAAGTTTGATAGAACTCGTGAGGGTTTTTTTACACTACAGCGTGTTTGCCTGCAGACAATGGCGAGACATGCGACAGAGGTACAAGGCAGGTAAGATGCATGTCTCCCAAGCCCCATCTCTCCCCACCTGCCACCCCCAAATTGCATCCAATTTGGGCAGGGGCAGGAAGCAGTACCATTGGGGCACGTGGAGCCATCGTGCCTGCCTTGCAGCTCCATTGCGTGTCTCTCTGCAGGCAAACACTTTGTAAGGTAAAAACAAAGTTCTTGCGAGTTTGAGAAGTTTGACTGAAACTTCTTTTACCCTACAACAGCGAGACATGTGTCTCCTTGAGGAGGGCCAGCGCATGCACCAGCATTCCCAAGAAGTTGTTTTTGAGGTGGCTCTCTTCATGACTCTTGCGCTCCTGGTTCTGCCGAAACTTTTTTTCCAACTCTCCCAACTTGGAGAACTTGTTGGGGGAGCTGAAAAACAAGTTTTGGCAGGACCAGGAGCACGGGAGCCACAAGAAAACCACCTCAAAAACGACTTCCTGGAAATGCTGGTGCATGCGCAGGTCCTCCTCGAGATGCTGAGCATCTTGGCCAGCCTGTGGGACAAGTATGAGCTGCTTGAGCTCACTGTCCGGAGCCATGGCACCCACCTCAGCTGCCTCAAGGCAGAATATCTTAAGGGCGGAGTGGGCACCTCGCTGACCTTCAAGCGATCCTCTCTTTCCCCCTCCCTCAGTGGCCAGCCATGCTGGCAGGACTCTTGCTGGCCACAGTTCCCCACGGATTTTCCTCCATCGCATGCCAACAGGGCATGGCAGGAGCTGGAAGTCAGGTAAGACATGCGTCTCGCTTCTCCGCCATGTCTTACCTAATTTTCAGCTCCTGCCAGGCCCAGTAAGGGGTGGAGAATAGATGGCAAGGAGAGCCCCGTCTCCCTCCATGCATGTTGCTTCTCCTCCACCCCACCCTTCCCCACCTGCCACTCCCTCTCACCAGCTGAGATTGGCAAGCCAGATTCAGGGAACTGAATGCGCTGCCACCCCCCCAGGAGGAGAAGAATTGGGCTGTCTTGCAGCGCTTCCTCTCTCTCCTCCTGAGTGGCAGCGGTGTGTCTGGTTCACCGAATCTGGCCTGCTGATCTCGGGCAGCAGCAGCTCTGATGTTCCCCCCTCCTACCACGCATGCGTCTTAAGTATTTGGGGGGGTAGTTGGGGGGGGGGCTTATTTAAATGCATGTTCTCGAAAACCCAATTGGGCTTATTATCGAGACATATCTTATTTTTGGGAAAACACTTTATACGTCTTACATTTCTACAGTGCTGCTTTAGATAAGCTGTAAATATTAAGTAGCCTATGGAGTGGTTCAGATTTTAAGGGGAAAAAGGTGAGATGACAAACGTCTGAGCACTTCCACTTTCTCCAAAGCATTGATAGCCCTAGTATTAAGCCTAGGAGAAGTGTAATGATTATGTTTTGATATCTAATTATTAGCAAATTTCTGTTACCACGGAGCTGCTTTATTGCCTTCTTAAAATGAATGTGGCATTAATAGAGAATAGCTTACTGATACAGTTTAACAAGGAATGCATAGAGAAGTTGCTGTCTACAAGCTCAATACAGAATACACAAAATATTTATTTAAATGTAAAACAATAAACTCATATAACAACTGCATGAGAGAAAATTTGTTCCTTTCCAGTAAATGTGGAACTACAGCTGAGGATTCCATGTGGTCAATAAGAAAACTGAGAACTAAACCTTTATCCATCTCATTTTCATTGCTCTTATTTCATTTTGCTCTTCTGTTTATTTTTCTTAATTTCTATTTTATTATCTTTAAGCAGACTCGCAGAAGGAGAACAGATTCTGTCTGGTGGAGTTTTTAACAAACAGAAAAGTCATGAGGACATTGTAACTGAGTTTGGAGATTCTGCATGTTTCACACTATCCCTTCTGGGCCATGTATACTGGTATGGCTTCTCTATTTTTTTGGGATAAATTATTGTTCCACTATTCTCACCCAATATGGAGAACTTACAAGTGTATAGATTTATTATTATGGCTTGTTGCACAGTCAGCCAATCAGATTAGAGTGGATTGGGCATTTTTATCCACCTACAGAGGTCTTCCCAATGATCCGAGGTAGGCAGATATTGTTCTTTGTAAGCTGTTACACTTAAAGCAACCATTTGCAATTGATTGATGGTGATTTTGTCAATGTAGATGTTCCAGAGGTATTCAAGTGATGCACCAAATGTGTCGAGATTGCACCAAATTGTCTATTACTATTGGTGCAATCTTTGCTTTGTTATGTTTCATTGCACAGTTAGATGTTCAGATTGGATTTGGTCTTTTTATCCACCTATCGAGTCCTTCAAAGGATCTGGAATAGAGAGATGTTAATATTTAATGGTGTTATATTGTCACAGGTTGTAAGATGTTCCAAGTAAAGTGGCCTTTTTCAGTTGACAGATAGTGAATTTGTCAATGCCAATGGTGTTTATTATTATATTTTGTCCCACTTTTATTCTGTGGATTATATCACACAGTTTGTTTAGCAAAAAGAAGCATCTTTACTTATAAGTAATCACTTCTACTTCTGTTGTAAAACTTCAGATATTATAGATACTTCTTTCCATCCATTTATGCAAGAAACATTCAACATTTTTCAGTGATCTGGATATATATAAGTAATACAGAAATGTTTCTCTTAGAACTTTATTATTGAGCAGTCCTTGGTGCTCTCTGAACTTGGTTGTTTTCTTGTAGATGTTTCATTACCCAAACTAGCATAGATGATATTACAGTACGTAGTTTGGGTAATGAAATATCTGTGAGAAAACAATCGGGTTCAGAGAGCACCAAGGACCCCTTATTTCAACCCGAAATTACAGATGTTCTCCTTTATTGGAACATCATGTTTAGATTTTTCCAAATTCTGTGGACATGCATTCCTCATGTAGAAAAAACAAAAACTATTGACCAACAACATTATATGTACATGTGTATGTGTACTGATGTATACAGAATACAGGTAGTCCTCGACTTACAATAATTCATTTAGTGACCATTTGAAGTTACAACGGCATTGAAAGAAATGACTTATGACCATTTTTCACACTTATGACCATTGAAGCTTCCCCATGGTCATGTAATTTACATTCAAATGCTTGTCAATGGGTTCATATTTATGATGGTTGCATTGTCCTGGGATCATGTGATCATCTTTTATGACCTTCTGACATGTAGAGTCAATGGGGAAGCCAGATTCACAACAGTGGTGTTACTAATTTAACAACTGCAACAATTCACTTAACAAACGTGGCAAGAAAAGTCATAAAATGGGGCATTGATTCACTTAACAAATTTCTCAACAACATAAATTTTGGACTCAATTGTGGTCATCCATTTCTCTGTCATCTCAAGATTTTTTGACTAATAAGACAGGAATCCATGAATTTTGGTTGGTATTCATAATCTGTGACTGACTTCCAGTGCACTTATCTCCCTACTGCTGTACCTAAATTGGGAAAAACAGATTTGTTTTGTACTTGAATTTAAAAGCTCTAGGAAAATCTTTAAAATGCCTCAATATCTAGCATGAATTAAAAGATCAACTCTCACTCATCTCATCACTAGTGTGTATGTTCATAGATCTCATTGTAAAGAGTTTGTATCCCTTGAATTTCAGTACAATTCTTTGTAATTCCCACCTTTCCTAATATACAAAACCTCTTTCAAAAATGTTTGGGCATTATAATAGAATGTCTTATAATAGTGGCCCCCAACTTTTTGGGCATCAGAGACCGGTTCCATGGAGAGAGGTTTTTCCGTGGACTGGAAGGGGCATGGTTTCATGTGCTGACTGTATCCCTTTTTTGTGCAGTAGTGTTTCTGGCATGCTGAAGACAAGTGTTGGAGGTTAGGGACCCCGTCTTATAAATTACCAATGTCGTTGTACTAAACATTCTGTTACTGCCACTTACAGCCAGCTGACTATCCTCACTTTTTTTAGGAATATATAGTTTGCATAAAGTTTATGTAACATATGCAAGTTAGTAAGTAAGAAATGTACAGATTTTTGTATATCTATTTAACTCTCCAATATCTAGTGAACGGAGTGCAAGGGAGAATTCTAAAATTAATAATATATCATCTATGGAAAATGGCTGGTACTTCTTACTTTTCTGCTGAACTCTTTTCCCTCTGTGTTATCTGTCTTCTCTTTTTTATTAACAGTAAGACAGATCGGCTTGCCAAAGGATCTGAATGTTACCAAAAGAGCCTTAGTTTAAATCCCTTCCTCTGGTCCCCTTTTGAATCACTATGTGAAATAGGTAGGTATTGTTCAATTCTTCAATTTTTTATCATCTCTGTATTAATTATTCTAATTAGGAATGGGAGATAGAAAATATGTCTTCTGTTACGAACTGGAAAAAATGCAAATATTTATAAATATTTTAGTTTGAGATTTGCCTTACTTGAAACTAAAATTGAACAGAAATGTGAGTTATTGTTTTGGATGATTTCCTTTTTTATGAAAGCTCATTCAGTTGTTTTTATTGATATGATTCATGCTGGCCTGTATAAGTCTTGATTTTGGATGCCGTCCCTTTCAAAATTTATTTTCAGGACTGAAGATGATAACAGCAGCTTAGAATCTCATTGTATCCTGTTTTCAGATAGATAATATGTAAAAAAAATCTATAATTTGGACATAAATATATGTTGCAATATATTCTAAAAAACAGACAATTTGTATCCTGCACTAAAGAGGGGGTGCATGTTCGTGGGCACCAGGAAAATAAAGTAAAACTGTTTTTTAAATAACAATAGGAAAAAAACAGGGCAAAGGCCAAAATAATTTTAAAAACCCCAAAAGCTTTTGATTGTTACAATAATTTATAGCAGCAAGCTATAGCTCAAAATTTTGGAGAGAAGCAGGCCTTCTGGGTTTCATATGGGCATATTGCTTTCCTTGATTAGTATTAAACTTTTACCATTCTTACATTACAATTTTTGATCCTAAAAATTAATGCTGTATTCCAGATTCAGAATATGTTCTTAACAAGTACAACCCCACTGATCACTTTCCAAGACCAAAGTTTTATAATTAAATGTGCAGAAGCAGTTTGATGTGTCAAATTCGAAAGTTAAAGTGCCTTAGATAGAAAATACTTGTCAAGTTGGAAATACAGATTTAGAATCTAGAATTAAGCTAATGCTCAGTTCTTGGTTATCTTGTGTTTCATGTATATATACATGCATGTTTTAAACTTGCTACTGTTCCATCATTTGCTGCATGTAGGTCTCTTGCTTTCCTATTACTTTGGAATTGACTATAGGTAGTCCTTGACTTACAACAATTCATTTAGGGACCATTCAAAGTTATAACAGCACTGAAAAAAGTGACTTATAATGGTTTTTCAGAACCCTTTTGATCATATGATTAAAATCCAGATGCTTGGCAACTGGTTCATATTTATGACTGTTGTTGTGTCCCACGGTCATGTAATCATCTTTTGCAATCTTCTGATAAGCAAAGTCAAAGGAGAAACTATATTCGCTTAACAACTGCAGTGATTCATTTAACATCTGTGGTAAGAAAGGTTGTAAAATGGGGCAAAACTCACTTAACAAATGTCTCATTTAACAGAAATTTTGGGCTCAATTGTGGTTGTAAGTTGAGGAGCACCTGTCATGGCAGAGTCAGTGATTCGACTAGCAAGGTTGCCTTAGCATGCCTAAATTTTGAAACTTCTTTTATCATATATGTATTGTAGATTTATATTTGCTTAAGTATTTTTTATTTTTGCTTTTGTAATCAAATTGTACTTCAGTATAAATAAATGGGATTCACAATCAAATTTGAAGCAACCATATCATGATTATTGATAAATTCCATTGCTAATATCATAGGTTATGGAAAGAAAAGGAAATAGTAAAGGGTCCACCCTACTTACTTTCTTGAAGAAACACACTTCCACCTTGATGACCTTGTGATCAAGGTGGAAGAGTGTTTGGCATCCACAAACTGTACAGTAGGTAGGATTGTGCTATTGATTTGATTAAATACACATCAAGTACTGCCACATTATACCCACCCCCACACTCCCAGATTATCCACTAGTACCAATCATTGTAGCCAAATATCTTTATTGGATCTAGTATATTTTTTAGTACAGGATTCTAGCCATAGGTTTACAATAAACATCAACATTTAAAGATTTCTATTTGAGAGCATAAAAATAAGTAGATATCTGATTAGAACATTTTAAAATAATGGCCTACTATTTAGTAAAGAGAATTTCACAAATTTCCAAAACTTTTTGAATAGAAATAGAGCCAGTTTGGGGTAGTGGTTAAAGCACAAAGCTAGAAACAAGGGAAGTGTGAATTCTAGGCATAAGAGCCAACCATCTTCCCCAATTCACCTCACAGTGTTGTTGTTGTGAAGAAAATAGGAAGAGAAAGGCGTACTAAATAGATTCGCTGCCCTGAGCTATTTATAAAAATAATAAAGGCAGGAAAAGCCTTGGCTCTTCTGCAGGGTATTTGGAGTGTGTGATCTAATGAGTACCGCTGGTTTTAACTCTGCTTTATCTTAATTCTAATTGCATTTCACTTTTTTTCTGTTAGCCTAATTTTATTTTAATATAATTTTCTTCTTTATGTTATATTGCTGATAGTATAAGTTTTAAACTATTTTTGACTATATTAGTTTTTGAATACATTAAACTATATTATTGGTTGTCATTATCTATTATTTGAATGGGCAGAATATAAACCCTTCAAATCTAGGCATTCCCTTTACTGAGTACTAGGCCATAATGTTTAAAAATTTTCTAGTCACACACCTACTTATCAGTGATACAACCACCATGGATCAGACATTAGAAACTGTACTAAAATTGTGTCACCTTTGGCTGAATTGGATATGTATGGCAAAAGGTAAACAACCTGGTGCCCTTCATTGCAATCCTCATCTGCTAGAATGCACAAAAATGAAGAGGTAATATGAACTATAGTTCAAAATATCTGATTGATGCTATATTATCTTCTCTTATTTTAACTTGATCATTACACTGTTTAGTAGCAATACATTTCACATATACATTCCATGCTATAGGATTAAGTAGGATCGGTCTAAAACATTTCTTTTTTCTTTTTTGTATCTTCCCGTGCTTCCCAATCTCTTTCATTTTCATTACAGGTGAGAAGCCAGACCCTGACCAAACTTTCAAGTTAACTTCTATACAGAACTTCAGCAGCTGCTTGCCTAACACATGCACAACAGTGGTGTCTAATCACAACATAATTCACAGACAGCCAGAAACCGTTCTTATGGAAACACCACAGGACACACTTGTATGTTTATACCAGTCATACTTAATCACCACCATCTTTATAGTTTATACTGTTCATGCTCTTTAGAAAAATGTGTATTGTCTTTAAGAAATGGTTTTCTATTTCAGGAATTAAACAGACTCAACCTGGAGTCCTCCAACTCTAAATATTCCTCCAACACAGATTCCTCCATTTCTTACATTGACTCGGCTGTAATTTCACCAGATGCTGTATCTCTTGGATCAGGAACTGCTTTTTTAACAAAACAGGCTCAGAACAAACCAAAAACTGGCAGGAGTCTTCTAGGTGGACCAGCTGCCCTGAGCCCTTTGACACCAAGGTAAAGAATTTGAAAGTTGTTCCTCCTTTTTCTTTTACGAAGCATTGATAAAAGAATTAACAGTAGACACCTGGTGGGGAGGGGATCTGTGCACTAATAAACGTAGACTGGCATATGCTTTTATAGTAGAGAGCTTACTTTGTGGAGATGCATAAATGCATGTGCAAGTATATTGGGGAGGCACCTTAATATTTTAGAATATGAAATGTAAGCGATCCAGTCAAATTGTGTGTGTATAAAATTAAAATGTGCACAAGAACACCATTCATTTGCAACAGCAGCAAATTGATTAAATAATCTTATATTTGATATGTACATCTTTTACTCAGAATGAATAATGAATGTAAGGATTCAGTTGAGAACTGAATGAATAGGATCAAATTTACTAATAAAATAACTTCCTTTTGGAGTTTTCTATGAGTCTTGGGAGTTCAAGCAGTAAAATATTTAGAGAGTTGTAAAATATACTTCAGCTGCTTCCTAAATATTGTCATTTAAAGTCATTTTTTAATTATCATTATTGTTCTCCTTCTGCATATGAGAAACAGATCATTGTCTGAAAATAACCCTTATGAATATGTTTAATGATTTGTTAATGTGGGCTCTAGTATACAAAAATAAATGTCACAATAGTTGTGTGACCCAATTCAAATTTACCCAGGTATATTCACCCCCTCCAAGTATTCACTTGAATTTAACTAAAACCTAATTTTTGGATATATTTTTAAAATTATAGCATATTCTAAGCCTTCAAATTTGTTTTCAGAACCAGAGCTGAATTGAACACATAGCCCATTCCTGATTCCCCCAAGCTTTCTTCATTTCAGCAACCTAATTTAGGTGGGAAAATATTTTTGTTGTTGCTGTGATTAAATGTGGAAATCAGAAACTCTTGCTGACAAGCTTCATAATCACCGAGACTACTTGCAGATTTCGATTTTGCTTTTCCCCACAGCTAAATTACTTAATATGATTATTTTGAAGATAAATGACAATAAATTAGCTATTTATCTGAATTCTATTAACCTGAAGAGCTGGAATAATTTTCATTTTTTAATATTTCATTTATTTAAAATGAGTATGTTACATCTTTTTCATTTTTTTCTTCCATTTAATCTTCTGTTCAATCTGTTCAACTTTTTGGAGCCTGCCTGGACAAGTATCTGCAGTTTTCTTGGCAAGATATTTCAGAAGTGGTTTGTCATTGCCTCCTTCCCAGGCTGAAAGAAAATGACTAGCCTAAGTTCACCCACTGGCTTTTTGTCTAAGGCAGGACTAGAACTCATAGTCTCCTGGCTTCTTGCCTAATGCCTTGACCACTATACTACACCAGACTGGCTCTAATCATTTTAATTAGAATGGTTGTTTTCCTACAAAATATTCTATAGCCTTAAATGATTAATCCAAAAATGAAAAATATAAATCCCCTTTTGATAAGAAACAAAAATGGAGCTAATTCCATACTTGAATATAATATCATCTTAGTGTTATATTTTTAATGAGTATATAACTGGAACTGGAATAAGAATAAATTCTTATTCTTAAAAGAAAGATATTTCACAGTGCATGTACAAGCCTTAGGCTGCAAATTTTTCTTGTTTTCAAAAATGCTCTTTTCCTGCCTCCTCTTTCTTTAGGAACATATATATATTGAAATGCTCTTGTATGTTTCCTCAGTTTTGGAATATTGCCATTGGAAACTCCTAGCCCCGGAGATGGATCTTATTTACAAAACTGCACAAATTCTTCTTCCGTAATTGATGTGCCTCCTCAAGGAGCCCCTTCCAAGAAGGTATCTTGTGCCAATGGATGTGCATCTAAGATTGCTCAAGGAAATGTAAAATTTTGGCTAATTGTTCCTTACAAGAAAAAAATGTCAAAGCTGCTTTGTGATATTTAATTTCTGGGTATTTCCCCTCTATTATTTTCCTAATGAACATAATATTAGAGAAAAATATGCAGACACTTTATATAGATAATCTAGAAATACTTTAATATATGTTTTTCCAAGCTGTAAAAATGGGAATTTTATTTTTAAATTACTTTAAGATGCTTATCTTTACTAATCGTAGAATTTTGTAAACTTTCATGTTTACACTGCTTTTTTTAAATGCTAGCTCAGAAAAGGAATTCAGAGCAAGTATTCAAAATCTGGTAAGAAAACTATTTAACGTGTGGCAGAATTAATGTAAAACCAAAATTATTTTGTCTTTCCTTAATTAATTTTTCCTGCTCCATAAAATGGATGCTTCTATTTTATATATAGACCGGTGAAGTTAATAACAAATTGAAATCGGCTTCATACAGTTATTCCTTCAGGATTTTTACTGAAATTGACAGTATGTAGGATTGTATCGGCTTGCCCTGTTCTTGTGAGTGCACTGCAGAATTCAGTTATCTGTCATTGCTCTGCCATAGTTGTGGGTCTATAAGAAGAAAATAACATTTCTAACAGTGTGATGTTGTCAAAGCTAATAGGTTATTTTATGTTTTAAACCATGCAATAAAATGCATATCACTTTCTACTTAACATTCTTCTCCCTAGGTAATACAATGAGCTAATAAAATAAATATATTTAGCAGATTGTGTCCTATCTCTGCCAGTGAAAGTCATGTCATAGTCTGCAATTGCTATAAATATAATGCATAATTAACATTATGATACATTTTTGTATAGACTGTTACCAGAATAAATCAAGCTGGAACAAAGTCGGTCTTCTCACAGAGTGGTAATAGTCGGGAAGTAACACCAATCCTTGTTGCCCAGACCCAAAGTTCAGGTGCACAGACGAGGTACGCAATGTTTTTCTAACCTGGTGTATAATTTTTCTTCCTATTCCCAGATATATGTTTTCCTTCCTAGGCTGCATCTGCTGTTGTCATGTTTCCTGTATTTCTGGTTAAGAAACACAGTTGAAACCCTAACCACATAAATTATGTTAAGAAATTTGATTTCTCTCTCCAGTACAACTCCTCAGGTATTGAGCCCAACTATTGCTGCTCCCCCTAATGTACTGCCTCGAAGAAGTTCACGTTTGTTCTCCAGTGATAGTTCTACAGCCAAGGTAAATGGAAATTCTGCACAGTATTTTCTTACTTACTTACTTACTTACTTACTTACTTACTTATTTCCTACCTATCTTATCTCAAGGTAACACTCGGAGGCTTATAATCATAAAAAATAAAGCCTATATAAACTAAAAATATAAAATCCAGAAGACCATGTCCCATTTAAAAGAGGATGGGAGCAGGATGTAAGGTGGTGGAATCCGTTGTTAATTGACCAACCATCTCCATTGTGATACTCTTGTCCCCGATTAATGTTCTAACCTAACTGGCAGAGCTAGGTCTTTAGGCTTTTCCAGAAGGTCAGGAAGGTCGGTGTCCTCTCATTGACTAATATTTTTCAGGAAATTCAGAGCCTAAATGGGCAGCAGCAGAAATATTTAATGACTACAGATATAATTAAAAAAGGACTGTCACCTTTAAATTGATATCAATTTTTTCTGGGCAGAATTGATTTCAAATATGTTCTAAAATAGTATTCCTCAATCTCAGCAATTTAGGTATGTTGCTTGAACAGAATTCCCTGATTGGAGAATTCTGAAAGTTGAAGTCCACATATGTTAAAGCAACATTGCCTTAGGCCAGGGATGCCAGACTGGTGGCCCACGGGCCAGATGCGTCATGCGCAAGCCACACCTACCCCAGCTCCATGAATGGGACAAACATCACAATCATGTGATGGCAATGTAACTTGGCGAGTTTGACACCTGTGCCTTAGACTGTGAAAACATATATCACAACAAATTAATTTAACTACTAGTTTTCATTGTAAAACAAACAATTATTTTTACTTTATTACAATGGAGCACGGTGGCTCGTGATTAGGATACTGGATTGACAAGCAGCAAGCCTGCATTTGAGACCCGAATGCTGCCATGGGACAGGGTGAGCTCCTGTCCTTTGCACCAGTTCCTGCCGAGGAACATGAAAGGAGCCCCTAACTGGGCATCTCCCAGGCAAAGAGGATGTCACCAGCTAATCCTTTTAATCTGGAAGTGCCTCAGTGCTTTCAACACCAGGGCAATGCAACCCTATTACAAATGTTTCATATGATAGTGTTACAGACTATCCTTCGCTTCAGATATAGAGAAGTAGTCTAAATAAAATTGTACATATTTTAGATATATTTCAATTGAAGACATTGAAGAGCTATCATCCTTTCAGAGCATCTTTCATATTGAAATCATTGGTAAAAATAATACCAAATCCATTCAATCAGTAATGAAGTATAGTAAAGCTGTAATTGCAAACATGAAGAAACTTTATTCAGTAACATTTCATCCTCTGCTTTTGAGCCATCCACCTCCCTCACATCAGTATAATCACTCAATCCATACTAAATTATATTGTTTAATGCACTGTAGAACAGTTCTAGTTCAGTTTTCTTGAGTGGAATTGAGAGTCTATAATATTAAAAACTGGATTGAAAGATATCATGGGCATCTTTTATTCTATAAGCTTAAGAAATGCTATTATAGAAAGTGAGTAATAGTGTTTTGGTGTCTGAGTCCATTATATATGTTGTATGAAATCACATAATTAGTTCAAAGCCATAAAATTTCATCAAAAATCACAAACCCTTGGAAAAATAAATCAGGCAAAAGCCAAAATGAGTGCAGTTAATAGGATTATGTAGTACATATTTCAATACCGTACTACATGAAATTAAATGAAACCATAGGTTAAATTGGGCTGAGGTTCCCTATCCAAAATGAAGTTCCTCTAAATTTCTACCGTGAATTGTTTTGCAGATTTCTGTTTTGATGGTATACTTTGCTATTTAGCTGCCAGGAAAGATTCTTTAAAATGTTTTTTCTTCTTTCATAGGAAAATAGTAAAAAGTTAAAAATGAAGTTTCCAACAAAAATTGCAAACCGAAAGACAAAATGTAAAACCAGTAAAGGAGGGATCACCCAGCCAAACATAAATGACAGTTTGGAAATCACCAAACTTGATTCGTCCATTATTTCAGAAGGAAAGATTACCTCAGTAACGCCACAAATCCAGGCATTTACATTACAGAAAGCTGCAGCAGGTGTGTAGAATATTTCTGAGAATTCCTTCAGAGTAGTAAACTTTTGCCTAGCCCAAAAGGCAGTGGTAGTGTAAAATTCAAAAGCAAGAAAAACATAGAAAATACCTGTTGGAATCGAGTTAAAATGAACAGTGCAAGTTCCTCTAAAATTCTTGTTCTTTCTAATTAAGTTGCCATGATGTTCACAATCTTAATTTCTTTCTTAATTGAAAGAAAATTCAACAGTAGTGGGTAATAATCATGAATTTTTACAGATACATGGAGTGATCCAGAGGATATTTGTGTATGTAAAGTTTGGATTTGGACCACATCTCTTTAGTTCTATTCAGCACCTTATTCACTGGAAGAACACAGTTATGCTCTGTTAACTCAAACTGTTGGAATTTCATCTAGGTTTCTTGAGATTATGTGCCACATTTATCACCAGTGGCAGTTTTAAGCAAATATATCTCTTTGTTCTCCTGTGTATTTATTGCATTTTTTTCCTAGAAGGTTTGATGAGCCTTCTTCGTGATATGGGGAAAGGATATTTAGCCTTGTGTTCCTACAATTGTAAAGAAGCCATTCATATACTGAGTCATTTGCCTTCTCATCACTACAACACGGGCTGGGTGCTATGCCATATTGGAAGAGCTTACTTTGAACTTGCAGAATATATGCAGGTAAAGAGGCCATAGAATAATTTAGGGGGATACTACATTCTGTATTTGCAGTGAATTGTACAAAAATTGATCCCAAAACATGAACTTAAAATAGTTTAAATTTCCTTTGCTCTATCACCTTTTAGCAATCCTAATGAGAAGTTCTAAGCTTGAAAGAACTCTTAGTATATTGACCTCCATCAGAGCGACACACACAGACACAGACACAGACACAGACACAGACACTGCCATTCTAATCCAGTATCAATGCTATTCAGAACAGGGCTGGACAATTGGCCATCTAATTATTACTGACTGGCCACCAATTTCAGTATCCTACAAGTTTCAAAGCATTTACCAGAATATCACTTCTGTGGCATTGCAAAAAAATAATAATTAAATGGCTGTTTATATATGCTGCTGCTTTTTATTTCATATCCTACCATGCCCTGCTTTCAGGGTACCTTATTAATTCCTTTTAGATACTCTCTAGATGGGTCAATTAATACAGAAACAATTTTTGGCTATGTGGCTCTATGTAAAGAGTGGGGAAATGGATATTCTTACTTTATTAAATAACATTTGCTGAGAATGAATCACACTTCTCTTAAGATGAAACATTTAATTTATTAAGCAAATTATACCCTTGAATCAAAACCAACAGTTTCATTTAAAACTATATAACTAAAAGTACCCATGCTATGTCAAAAATGGATCATGTTGATTAAATAGCATTTGTTCATTACTGTTCATTCTCTCATAGGCTGAGAGAATATTCTCTGAAGTAAGAAGGATTGAAAACTACAGAGTAGAAGGCATGGAAATCTATTCAACCACATTGTGGCATCTGCAGAAAGATGTAGCTCTTTCAGTTCTTTCAAAAGACTTGACTGAGATGGATAAAAATTCACCAGAGGTATCATTTCTGGCTATTTTGAGGCAGGCATTTTTTTTTACTACAGTTTAGCCTCTGATTCTTTCCTTCAATTTTAAATAAACAAATTTGAGGTTGAAATCACTTTATTTTACTTTGCAAACTTTTATATGACTGAGCACTTAAATGGTAACTATTAGTTAATAGTAGTTTATTAATATTTTCTTCTTCCTCTTATTATACCACTTAAAAATAGAAAGAGGGAGAAATCATAGTTTTGCGATATATCTTCTACTTTTTCATTCTCCCAGGCATGGTGTGCTGCAGGAAATTGCTTCAGTTTGCAAAGGGAACATGACATTGCTATCAAGTTTTTCCAGAGAGCTATTCAAGTTGATCCAAATTATGCTTATGCCTATACACTCCTGGGACATGAATTTGTGCTGACAGAGGAACTTGAGAGAGCGTTATCCTGCTTTAGGAATGCAATCCGAATGAATCCAAGGCACTACAATGCTTGGTGAGAAATATTTTTGATTAATAAAAATGGGGAAGATTGGAAATATATTTACCCCTCAAAGTATTTTACAATCTCATTTCCCTCCCAGATATAACTTTGTTTTGGAGTAAAAAAATGATTTACTTTTCTCTCTAATTTTCTATTGATAATTTCAGTCCAATTCTCATAGATACACAGGTGTATGTATACTTGTTGATTATTATAATGTGTGGGTATCTACAGTTAGAATTATGGTCTAAGGCTGATGGAAACCTAATAATTAAGACCTAACCAAGGGCCTAAGAATAACTAAGGTAATGTTTAAGGATATAGGCATTACAAGTAACATGGAGTTTGTTTTGTAAAATTAGGTTGTTTAGGTCTGATAAATTCTAAATTTCCAAATACTGGAAGTCCTTTGAGTATTATTCTAATGGCTTCAATCATGATTAGTTTCTTTTCTATAAATATTTTTCTTTTTCTATAAATATTCAAATACAATCCACAAGTCTTAGTATCTTGTGGTTTTTTTTCAATTGCTTTTCTCAATCTAGAATCACCTAGTATAACAATATCAATGAAGCAGATTATTTTCAATAATTGCTATATTAAGCATGTCATGAACAAGGTGCCTGTATGTTTGAATTTTAAAGTCCCATAGAATCTTAACCTACTCATTTTCCAAAACCACGATTTGATGTTCTTCAGTCTTTGCTACTGAAATTAAACCTCTCCCAAAGTTTCCAGTGAATAATTTTGGCAACTCATTTGTGATAATGTTTATAGTCAGTTTGCAAAATTTTGCTGCAGCCACTGATGAAATGGTGATGAAATACATCCTTTTTTCTAAAAGGTAACATTTGCTGCTATTTGTTACATGCTAAATTTTTTGCTTTCATGCAAATAGTTGGCAAAGTTTGTTCTTGAATTGCTAAAATAAAGTCTTCAGTTTCTTTTTTTAACACTCCTGATCTTACATGGTTCCATGTGGGATTTTTACCAGTTTCCTCTTCTATATACTTCAAGTATTGACTGTGCATTGGCTTGAATTGGCTTTAAATTGTTTCTTTTCAATACACAATCTTCATCTTTGTTTTCAAAAGTTGTCCTTGATTGATTTCTTTCAGGAATTTCCTTAGCTTTTCTTTATGTAATTCTTCAAGCTATATTTTTCTTTCTCCAGTTTGTTTCACCTATTAAAGTCTTCTACCCCATTGGTTCTTGGCCAATACAACTAATTGTTATCACTTTTGGGATATAAAGCATTACACATTGTCATCAGTTTTCTTCTTTCTGAACCAAGTTACCAAGTTTCATCTGGGTCCAATCAACCCTTCTTTTGTTGCTACTATCTTTTATCAATTTTTCAAATCATTTACAACAATATTATTTGCCTTTGTGGCTAAGGTTGCATACTTATCAGTGCCAAATTGCATTTGTGGAATTCTTTTATACTTTTTAGCAGGAATCCGATTCAGTCTTCATTTTTCCAAATAATTTTAAATAATTCACATAGAATGCAAAAATTTATAGCCAACTGATACCTAAAATTTGTTTTGTTCAATATTGTTGTCAATGGGACCATTGGTAGTATAAAGAAGAAAAATTGTAATAAGTCATTTGAAAAAAATTAACATGTAGGTTCCCCATTAGCCTCAGCATTATTTGTCAAAAGTTCATTGAAGTATTCATAGATTGATGAATATGTCTACTG
>JANHFM010002309.1:359299-370348 GCA_032468115.1 Grayia smithii
GTCGTCTTATACGCCGGGTACTGACCTTGCAAGATGCATGGCTGGCAAACTCTTTATTTTAACTGGAAAAGTTGGGTGTCGTCTTATATGCCCAGTCGTCTTATATGCCGGAATATACGGTAGTTGAATGTTAAATGATGTATAAGAGACTGTACATATAAAGATGTGTTAAAAGAGAAAAATAAAATAAAAACTTAATTATCAAAAAAGAAAAGGGTTCAAGAAAATGGCCTATATTCCCCTTCCAATGATATCACTAAATGGCTTCTTATAGTCCCTGGAAGGCTAGGCAGTTCTAGTTGTTAACAACTTCAGCATTGTTTCACTGATCTTAAGCATATGAAACCAGTTTTCAAGTTTTAGGCAAAGAGTTGATCTGATTGGCTGGATTTTGCATATCCTGCAAGCCAGTGATGGGTTCTACTTACCTTTGCTACTGGTTCTAAAGGTGCACACGCTTTGCGCGTGGTCGGAGCGCACAGAGTGCGCATTTGGCGCGCGGGCGTGCTTTGTGCGCTGGCGTGCCAAATTCACATGAAAAACCTCAAAAAAAGCTTCCTGCGCATGCGCGTGAGCGCGCTCCACACAGAGACTGGTAAGTACGGGCACACGGGTGGGCCCAGCTCCCAGTCACGTAGAACTGGTTCGGTGATGTCACAGCGTCACTGCTATCAGGTTGCACGAACCGGCGTGAACCGGGAGCAACCCACTACTGCTGCAAGCTCAGATATTTTGAATTGTAACCTGGTAGCTTATTTATTTACCTTTTAATAACCAGTTTTAATTTGATGGCATAATGCTAGTAATATGTCTTAACTATTATATTCTGGCTTTCATACATTGACATTCTGACTTGGCTTGGTTTGTCTCAATCTGTTGTGCAAAATAGATGAACCCACTATATTTTACTAAGTGAATATCCTGTAAAAGTCTGCATCAAAAAATAGGGAGAATAATGCTTTGTTAAAACATTGTTTTTTGCAGTGTCCTAAAATTGTTTACACATAAAAACACACAAATTACTATATATATGATTCAATTGAGATATGGTTTATGATTTAATGTTGTTAGACTTCCATATTATTTTAACCTACTTACCTATTACATGACAAATGATAGTTGGACAATCAAAATGAATTCACATCCTTTTTATTGCTAATTTATGGTCCTAATTATTGAGTGAATTAAAGTTCTGATATTACTTACATAGATTATGTATGAATGGTTGTAACAAAATATGATAATTATTGAAACTGTTCAGAGATGGGATTCATTTACTTTCCCTACCGGTTCGCAAATGTGAGCACATGTGTGTGTTCACTTCACTTGCTTGCGCCACCTCTGCGCATGGCCTTCTGCATATGTGCAGTAGTTGCACAGTAGGTCTGGATGGATGGGTGGAGCTTCCTGCAGTTGCCATCAGTTTGTGTGATCCAGAGAGAACCGGCTGAATCCCACCACTGAAACTGTTATGTAAAATGCAAAACACTACACCTATTTGACTGTCTAAAATAGGTAGCTGTAGGAGTTAATAGAGTATATAAGAGAAGACCATATAGAAAGGTTTTTCTTTTCTTTTTCTCTTTTCTTTCTTTTTCTGTTCAATCAATAAAGTTTTAAAAAACAACAAAAACAACTGGGAATACTATTTGGTTTTTGAATTAAAAACTTTTTCTGATAGAATCATAAATGATATCATGATCACATGATAAAGTTACACTCAACGATCCCAGTCTAAAAGCTGCAGATATTTCTCCCAGAAGTCATGAGCAAATACAGGTATCAGTATCTAGGATTAATTTAGATTTTAAGTTTTAAATTGAGTTACTACTGGAGGAATGTAGATTGACTCAAACCTACAATATCACAGTATATTAAATTAAAATAGTTCTGTTTCAATTTGATTCAGATACATTAGCATTTAAAACTCATGAATTGTGAATAATGGTATGTATTTTGAATGATTTTATAATACTTTTAATAAATAGAGTACTGATTTTGAAGAGTGTCACTAAATGCAGTAGTTCTGGAATGGGGACTTGGAATATTTCATATTAACAAATAAATGAGTTAAGTTTGAAAAAACATGAAATCTGTTTCTTAAGATCTTATGATGATTAATTCAAAAGTACTTTTACACATTTTTAAACACCTTAGAAGATTTTTTTAAAAGGACTGTCAACATTACACAGATGGTATAGAACAGGCAAGGGGACACTTATTCATACAATATGTATGAATCCTGTTATTGCTCTATTCTCGTTTATTATCTGTAAATTTGACACATTCTATATTCAAGATATCATAAATTTGACCAATTATTACAAATGAATGAGGTGGGAATGGGATTCTTAAGTGTGTGGGGGGAAAAAGCGATGAAGCAGAAATTATTGGTTTCTGGCTGAATGTGGCTTGAAAATGAAAAAACTACCAAGAAAAAAGTAGGTTGAGGCAGTTTGGCCATACAGAGAGAAAAAAACAATCCAGTTTCAAAACAAATGTATGAAAGAAGACTGAAAGGAGGGGAAACTATGAAGCAATGTATGAATATGTTGGATGCAAAAATGAGTTATGGAAAATGAACAATGTTGATATAAATTAATCCATTTCCTCCTTTTTTCTTTTTTAATTTCTACCTCTCACTATTTCCTATTCTTTTTCTGTCCTTTGCCTTATGTTGCTTATATAAAGAGACTAGCACAATGGATATGTATGTAGCAACAAAAAAATAAAGTAGGGATATCTATCACATTTCTTAGGCTACTTTCTTTTTGAACTATATAACAAAGGACCACGGGCCTGACTAAAATACAACAATAAAATAAAATAAGAAGATAAAAAATCCTTGCCATTGACAGCAGCTAACATCCCTGCACCTTCTCTCACCACACTGGATCTGTACCTTTACTTGCAAATCCTATAAAAAAACCCATTCTGCCTTCTTTCCTCACTGCAAGCAAACTCTGTCTGACTGGTAAAGTTGAACAAGCAACCTTTTCCTCCCTTTATTTTTAAGAGAGTGGTGGTGGACTGTGTATGTGTGTGAAACGCGTTGCACTTCCCTTCTTCCTGTCCAGAAGTCATCTTCTTCCCCTTCCCCATCTATCTGAGGGAGTATCCTATTGGAATGCTTTCCTGGCAGTGTTGCATTTCAGTGCTCCTGAACTGCTTACAATCAAAAGACTTAAGTGGTAGGTATGATTTGAAGAAATAATGTACTAGAGGATCGGGTCAAGGGCCCAGCCTTGCTAGGTATTCCCACAATTTTACACTCCCCCCCCCCAACCTTCGGGAAACACAAGCAAAGGGAGGGATAAACCCGAGGTATCGGCATCCAACCGCCCTTCGGCCCCTCCCCTTATCTGTGACCGACAATTTCCAGTCCAACCACGTCTGACCCTGTCCTCTGCGAAGCCAATGAGGAGGGAGGAGGGCGGAAGACTTCCCACACCCACTTCAAGGCTGGTTGAGCTGTGCAGGTAGGTGTTGGGGGTATGGGAGTAGCTTCTCCAGCTGGTGCAAATAGGAGTGAGCAAAAACAGAGGGGCGATTAAAGGGGTGAGTGGGGGGGGGAGGCACGTGAAGAGGTGGGAATGGGGGAAAATGGGGTGGGGGCGTAACGTTGCAGATGCATGCTGCCGAGGAGGAATGTGGCTGGAAAACGGAGGCGCCCCCCCCCTCCTCCTCACCGTATCCCATCCACGCACACACATGTACACTCCTTTCCTGCCATAGATTGCAGGCCGAGTAACTGGGTAGCCCCGTCCCTTCAACTTTGATGGAGCGGGAGGAAAATGGGGAAAGAAGGGGCGACGCTGCCCAGCCGAGCTTTTGCAACTGCTGTAGCAGAGACCGTCTGGACAGGCCAGGAACGGGAGGGAGGGAGGCAGGGAGGCAGGGAGGAGGATCGGAGTTGGGTGTGGGGGGGACCGAATTAAGGTTGTTATGGTAAGAAGGATACCTCCGTAAAACACCTCAGAAGTGAATTTGGGCTGTCAAAAATCCAAGGGATCGGAACTTTGGAAGTTCTGCTCGTTGATTTGCGGAAAGCAAAACAATCGGAACAGCCTCTGTCCCTCCGCCCACCCACATAGACCGTCTACAATATTGGTACAGGCAAGTGAAAAGGATGGCGAGTCCAGGAGGCCCGGCAGTCCTCCTCAGGGAATCTCTGGAAGCGAGGATTATCCAAAGGCAATGTTGCCTGTGGCCTCCCTGGATATTTGGACCGGGCTTGTTTCTAGTTTGAGTCGGGACTATAGCCCAGATTTTTCCCCCCCTTGCCACAGCAGTGCCCATCGCTTCTGTCAAAAGAGCCATATACAGAGTGACAGCATTCCTTCGTACATATTTCCTCAGAAATATAAGTTATGTGGGGCTTGATATTAGTTAAAGGAGATGGGATTGTGGTAAATTTCCTTCTCTACTGACCAAGGGCAGGTATCCCTTTTGTAGGGATAGGGCCTCAGAATACTGACTCTTGCTAATGATATTTCTGGAATACTTACCTTTTTAAAAAAGTCATATTTGTGGGGATTTAAACAGGAGTTCTGAACTGAAGTTAATATATACAGAAGAGGATGCTTGAACTCTTGATTTCATGCCAGGAGCAGGAAGGAAAGCATAGAAAACTTGGGTCTTGTATTAGACTTATGATTCCTAACATTCATAAATTGGCTGAAGGTGATAAATGTCAGATAGGGGAAGGTATAGAACTACTATAAAAAGATGGGATTAGCTGTTATCTTTCTATTGTAATCGGTCTGAATTGAAAAATCACCAAAAATAGAAATATCCCAAATGTTTAAAATGAGATAAATTTGATTGCTTTGTGTCTTATCAGTCCCTCATATTTGCATTACTTCACTGATGGTGTATATATGTAAACAATTTTTGAAGAAAATGACAATGCATGTTTTTAAAAAGATTTGTTGAAAAAGAGAATGAAAATACTAGTCAAATGAAAATTCAGCTGTATAACCCTAACCCTAACATTAAAAGAGCAGCTAAAAGAACAGTCCATTTGCTGCTGGTGTTATAGAACTTATTTAATAAAAGTGCATAAGATTGCAATTTAAAAGTACTGATTTGTAGAAACAAACCTTTCTCTTTTATTACATATCTGCTCCTGACAGAAAGTAATTTAGTAATATCCAAGGGAAAGTAAGTTTTGTTATACTGTCAAAAGTGATCTCTTCCATAGATGCAAAAATTTTGGATTTACTGCACATTAAGAGAAAAGGGCAACAAATGCACAAGTACTTTGAACAAATATACATGACTAGACATATAATAGTAGTAGATGAAAAAAGTATCAAAATATTTTTAAATACTTACAAATTGTTACATGTACATGTATAGAATTTAGAAAAAATATATAAAGAGGATAGAAATTTAAAGGAAGACTGTATAAAACATGATTGAATTCTTGGTGTAGCTTTCTCACATGGGTATGGATATCTGATTATTTTAGTATAATCTTATGGAATGCTGATAATGTAGTTGATACTAGTTTCTTATAAATGTCCTTGGATATTTTATTTCTCATTTAAAAATATTTATTAAATAAAGCAGGGAATTCAAGAAACATAAATATCAGGGCCATACATTCATTACATATTTTATAATCTTAGTTTAGTTAATTTTTTAATTGTATTTCAAATATTTTGATCTCATACTTTCATTATGTTAATTTTATATCATACAATCTACTGTTAGGAAAAATTATTTTGCCAAGTTATTTGGACATTAACATTTCTGCTTCCATTTTCATCTTAGAATAAAAACAACTTTCTAAAATATAAAACAACTATTAAGAATAAATTACATGCACTAGCAAAATATTAAGGATATTATTATATTGATTTTGGTTTTGCTGAAAAAATTATACTTTCTATTGTATGTATTTCTTACTGTTTGAAGAAAAGCATACAGTAGATTCATTATTCAAGCAAATTATGTACTAATCTTGGATACAGTTGGGAAGTGAACTCTGTTGCAATTTTCCCACCTGGAACCCTTCAATATATTTGACTTCCATAATTTCTAATACAAATTATTGAGAGAGTTTCCAGATTGGAAATACAATATTTGAATTTTCAGAAAAGGAGGAACTGTTGCTGTGCCAATGGAGGGTGTGAAATGGCTAGCAACCAAAAATGTTCCGTTGTCACTTTCTGTCAAGTTATTGATAGTGGAGAAAAATGATGCCTAGGGCTTAATTTTATTAAGGTACTAATGTTATGAAATATTTCATCTCTAATAAATAAAAATAAGATGCAATGGAATTTGTGGAACAAGAATATCTAGGTGTAGCTAAAAAGCAAATTTCTCAAAGCAAACTATAGTTTAGCATAGATATAACTTATTTTAACTGGATTTTTTATTTGAAATTATAGCCTCTTCTTTCAAGACAATATAACTAATTTGAGAAAATCAGACTTCTTTTTGCAGATTGTATGAATACAGAAATTTGCAATGGATCCAAGAGTGAATATTCCATGTGTAATCTTTTGTGTCTTATACTATTAAGCACTTATACTATTAAGCACAAGGCTCTTGAGGTATAGAAGGGGCAATGTGGAAACTCATGTTTCTACTCATGTTTCTACTGTGTCTTTCTGGATATATGTTAGATAACAATCTTCTCTAAAACATATTATAGCATGAAAACCAGGTATCTGATTTCTTACTCCAATTTCTTACAATAAATAATAGTTCTTTAATCTCAAATCACTAGCAAGTTATAGCTGTATTCTGTGTGTTTGATCAAAAGGCAATGCACTAAATGCACAGATGTATCTTAATTTAAGATGCATCTGGGGTATGAAAATAACTCCAAGAAGGCAGCTGCGTAAAGTTTTGAACAATTGGGATGGATTTTGTGCCTGACACAACAATAGTGATTAGTTGGCAAAAAGAATATGGAAAAGTTGAGGGATCAGAGTTGGTTCTATCATTAGGCAAAATGAGAATTGTTGGGTGATGTGGAACAAAAATGATTAGAGTTACGATTACCATATGAAGTGTACAAACATTTCTGTTATCCTCAGTTGTGGAGCTATTACCAACTGTAAAATAAGATTCAGCTGCTAGCTTCATCTGTTACTACCAAATATATAGAATGGAGGGGCAGCTATTTTGTTCTTTACCTTTGTCCTCTCCCAGGAATAAATGATGCAGGCATATATATGTGTGCTATAAGGCTTATTTTAACAGAGGTAGCTGTGTTTATATAATACACTAAGCCACAATTTGCTTATGGTTGATTTAGGGAATAAATTACAATGGAATTTGCAAAATACATTAAATTACATACTACGATTTTAATTGTCACACTAGCTGAGTTTGGACAACACATTAAGCCACAAATATATTATGTTTTGGTTTAGCATGTATGGACCAAACAAATGCATATTTGTCAATTCATTTCACAATTTTGCTATTCTAAAAATTATGTGTAAAAGATAACAGCACTGCAATGCTCTGTACAGTCAATATATTTCCATTGACAAAACGTTTTGTTTTACAGAGGAAAAAAATATTCCTTCTCAGAATTGGAGACATCTACAGAGATATTCATACTTTTAGCAGTTAAACTTTTCTTTCTGGAATTGCTTGGACATTTTGAACAAAATGGATTTTGTAGCAGTGTTCTCTAAGGTAAGTTTGTAATGCTTCTGTTTATTAGTAACTAATGTGTTATCTAGCAGAAAGTTAATTTGAATCAAGACTTTGTCCCTGAGTTGTCTTAAATTAACCGTTGAAGGGAGGATTTATTTTTAAAATAATGAATCTTGTGGTTAACAGTATCTGTACTTTTGGTAGTGCTTAATTTCAGTACAAACTACATTTTTTAATCAGGGAAATATAATGAAAGTTTCAGAAGTTGATTGTGTTTTGCGAATTCCTTTCTCCCTGTTTAGGTAGCTGGAATACTTTAAAATTGTGGTTCCATTTTAGTTCAGTCACTGTCGAAAACTCTGGATTTTCACTGATCCTTATTGTGACCTTTTAGAGATCAATTACTACATTAAAAATTTGACATAATAATTATGCATGTTTGCATTAGCATTTATGTTATTGTGCACCCTGCCACCAACTGGTTACCCTTGTAAATATGTTGACATTGCAAGTTGATATCTACAAGTAGGGGGGATTGTATTAGAAGACGATTTCCATGGCAGAAATTGAAAATCGTTGCAGAAATTGCGCTACTCACATTTTAAAAAGATACTTTGTGGATTTTGATTTAAGCAGAAATATGTTAGTGACTGTGTAGAATTATGGTACCTTGTTTCCCTGAAAATAATAACCAGAAAATAAGCCTTAGAATGATTTTTAGGATGCTTATAATACAAGCCCTACCCCCAAAATAAACCCCAGTTAAGATCTTCAGCCCTGAAGAGGTGGGGCCAGCACTGGAAATAGCAAGTGTACGGAGGCTGATGGCATCCAGCAGCCATCGCAGGCCACCAGTACATTGGCTTGCACACTCTGGGGCTGCGCAGCCTGTGCAATGCAACTTGAGTCCAAGTCCTGTGACCATCGGGATAAGCCTAGAGGCTCAGCTGCGGGCAAGCAAAGACAGATGGTAGGACGGAGTAAGGAACCGGGGCATGGGGCACCTGGCTAGGCTGATCACCCTGATAATGTGTTTCCCCGAAAATAAGCCCTAATGCATCTTTTGGAGCAAAAATTGTATTAATTATGCTACTATTTATCTATCTGATGAAAATATGTTTTTATGATTCTGATGTTTCAGATATAAACTTTTTTGATCTGTAGATTATGATTGATTTTTTTTCTATTACAAGGAATAGGAAAAATTAGTAGACATTCATATAGTTTAGAACACAAAAATGAGAATGTTTGTTCAGTATTGGATTAAACTATAGATTTTATTTTTTTTAAGATATATTTTTATTGTTTACATATGAATATATTGAATGCAGTGTAATTGTCCTGGCATTCCACTTACCATAAGACAAAAGTAAAAAACAGAGTAACTTATATACTATTTTAAACAGTTATAGTATAATAGTTTCTGACCATTATATTCTAGTATATCAACTTATCCATCATTCTAATATTTACATTCCTATATCGATATTAAAATAAATATTTCTTTCCATGTCCACCTAACTTGCTTCTTTCGCATTCCAACTTCTACCTCGTGTTTCTAACCATTGATAGAATCTATTCCATGTTGAATAGTATTCTGTATCTCCTTATCTTTTATTTTTAGTGGTAGTCTGTCCATTTCTGCACAGTCTAATATCTTCCTTATTGTCTCATCCTCTGAAGGGGTGTTTTCATTTTCACTGCCACGCATATACAATTCTTGCTGCGGTCAAGTTATATTATATTAGACATATTGTTTCTTTGTCATAGACATCTGATATAATGCCTAATAAAAACAAGTCTGGCTTAAAATCTATATCTTATCTAATAATTTTTTCTAACCACATATGGATTTGTGTCCAAATTTTCTTGCCTTTATGCAAGTCAACCACATGTGGTAATATGTGCCACATTTGTTGCACATTTGTTTACATTTCCAACAATTTGGGGACATATTGCTAAACTTTTTAGCCAATCTTGCTGGGGGGCAGATGCCATCTATAGAACATTTTATAGAGATTTTCGTTATATGATGTGGCCATTGTCAGTTTCCAATTCCTATCCCAAAGCTTTTGCCATTTATACAAATCTATATTATATCCAAAGTTTTTGGCCCATACTATCATTGTTTCTTTAACTTGTTCTTCTTCCATTTTATAATTTAGTAGATACTTGTATAGTATCCTTATCAATTTGTTATCAGTCCCCACTAATATCTTGTCCAATGTGTTAGTTCTCTATAAAAACCCATGTTTTCACATCTTTCACATAACACGACTGTCTCTGCAGGTATGACCACGACTCTAATTCCACCCCTTTGGTTTTTTAGTTCTAATCTGGTTTTAAATTCACCATTCTCATTTATTATACCTTTATAAGAAACTATTTCTTCCATATTTTTATGATTTGGGTGTATCAATGCTTTTAAGGTGGAAAGCCAGACTGGTATTTCCCTATAGTTTTGTTGTTTAATTTTGTCCTATACTGATAGCAGAGCATTTCTTACATAATGTCTTTGGAAATATCGATGTGCCATATTTCTCCTGTACCAGAGAAACACATGCCACCCTATAAACACAGACATTTCTAATCTTGTCTGTTTTGTATTAATTTTCTACTATTTATCTATCTGATGGAAATACGCCTTTATGATTCTGATGTTTCAGGGATAAATGTTTTATTTGTAGATTATAATTGATTTTTTTCTATTACAAGGAATAGGAAAAATTAGTAGACATTCATATAGTGTAGAACACAAAAATAAGAATGTTTGTGCAGTATTGGATTAAACTAGGGATTTCTCTGTATTGGCTGGAGACATCAGCCAGACTGGGTTGAACTCGCCTATCAGCAAATGGACTGAGCCTGTCAATTTTGATTAGTCCTGCCTCCTTGCCAGGGAATCCCAGCTTTTGGCTCGGTCCGTTCAGCAGGATAGGCGTGTTTGACCTAGTCTCTAGTCTTTTCTCATTGATATTGATTGCAAGTTGTGAGTAGTTGTCAAGATTTGACAGGGAGAGTGAGGTGTATGTGTATGCATGGTGTGGGTGTTGTTGTATTGCTTTTGTTACGGTTTGGTTCCCTTGGTCTTGCAGTTGGGATTGGAGTGTTGGTATTCAAACGGACACCCCCCCCACCTCCACCTTTCCTTCCTTCCACTTTTCCTTTCGGTGTTTTATTTTCCTCTTTGTTTGGCAATTTGGCCTCAGTTGTGACAGCTGCAGAGTGCAGGGACTGTTTCTCGGTCTCCTGCTTCCTTCAGACCTCTGCACTCCTTCCTGGCGGCGTTTTTTTCTGTTTTTCGGAACGCTGCCTGACATTTTACATTTGGCGAGGTTCGCACCCTTTTTCAGCCAGGATTGGGTATTGCTCCACTGTTCCTTTAAATAACTGAGCCAAATTTCTTGCCTTAGTTCCTGGCTCCGC
>JANHFM010002309.1:376367-400419 GCA_032468115.1 Grayia smithii
ATCCTTTCTCTGGAGTGGGGTGGGAATGGAAATTTCCCCTGGAGGAGGGTAAGAATGAAGATTTTGCAGTATCCTTCTCCTGCCACGCCCACCAAGCCACACCCACAGAACCGGTAGCAACAAAATTTAGATTTCACCCCGAGTTGAAGCAGTGATGAGAGTGGCAGGACAGAATCATGAGGTCTTTGCCTAACAATGGAGCAACCTTACTTAACAACTGCAACCAGAACTACCAGAACTAACTTCACTAAGTAGTGTGATCCAGAGGTGGGTTCTACTTACCTTTACTACTGGTTTTTACCAGAAAAAAGTAAGTTCGGACATGTGGGTGGGCCCAGGTCTGGGACACGGAGAACTGGTTCAGTGATGTCACAACGTCACCGCTACCGGATCGCACAAACCGGACCGACTGGGAGCAACCCACCATTGGTGTGATCACATGATGCTTTGCCTAAAAACCAGTTGGCTGAACTGCAGAAATCTAGGTCCCAATGAGGGTCATTAAACAAGTCTAATAACTACCTGTATTTGAAAATGATTTGAAGCCACAGTACTGGATCAACAGCTTCATCGTGCAGCGTATAATACAATTATGTCAAATTCCATTAATTATAGCTGTAATACAAACTTAATGTTTACACATATTAAATAGTATAATAAAATTGTACCCTTATCTGAGGACACGCTAGAGGAGTGGACTTCAGCTCCCAGAATTTTCAAGGACAATCATGCTGACTGGGAAATTAAGGTCAAACACCTAAAGGCAGAAAACATTAAATCCACATTATTGCTTTAATCATTTACTATTTTAATAATAGTACAGAATTTTTCTAAACTAAACTAATAAAATCATGAATAAAAAACCTCAAAAATCTCTTCTACAGTGGAAATATTCTTTCCGCTTGCCTCAGAAGTAGACAAGCTGATGTTTTCCAAATATTTTGGATGTAAAATCTTCTCAACCAGCCAATCCCACACAAAGGGTTATGGAAACAGTGGCCTAAAACATCTAGAAAGCACTAAGTCGCATATCCTTGGTTACTGTTAATTTACAACAGGGCAGTACAAATCCTTCCAAAGAAACTGTGTACAAAGCACCTCTCTTTGAATCAATAAAGGACCTATATGTTTTTCCAGGCTTCGTGGTGATGTCAAACACTCTTTCTAGTTGTATTTGCATGAATGTGCACGCAAAGCTACTTTGCTTCGCATGCAGGTGCATGGAGAGTCAGCTGGGAGCAGCTTACAAAAATAGCTGCACTGGTGTGGAAAAAAACATGACTGTTTCATTTGTTCAAAGAGGGTAGCTTCAAACATGTTCCTGCATGTTTCAGGGCTTCTATTTCAAAGGATCTGCAGGCCTATTTTATAAAAGGCAACTTGTCTTTTCTTATGGGTGCTCTGAGCACCTGATGTTATTTAAACTTTAAAGTTATCTGTTGCTTGATTTCCAGCTTGTCAATATAATTTCTGCACTACATCACAAATGTGACTGCATTATATCATGTAAGAATCGGAGATTCTGTTCATTGCATACTCATTCCTATACATCTATTGGGAATAATTTACCATTTTTACCATTATAAGGTATTTAATATTTTTTCTTTATTAAGCTCATTGTACAGCCCCAAACAGTGAGTGCTACTAACAGACCTCATAGAGGTTCCTATATGAATCCTGACTGACTTGGTGGCTTTGGTACATATTATACTAAGCCATGTGATTTGTTCTGGATTTACACAATGTGTGAACTCACTGCTATAGTTTTAATAGTATATATAGACCAGTTCACTATGGCTCATTTAGCAAACCATGTAAAAAAGTGGTTCTCCACTCTGCAGTCTAAACACAAGTGAAATGAAACAGGTACTTCTCCAAATCTCAGGCAGCTATTATAAAGACACATGCCTAGAAGTAAACAAGATTGTACTCAAGAGGATTTGTTTTTGATCAGACAACATTGTGTAATTAGTTTCTTAGTTATTACACTACATCAGATTAAGTATTATTTATTTGTTTTTCATCCCATCTTTATTATTGTTTATAAATACCTCAAAGCAGAGACTGTACCTAGAACTCCTTTCTCTTCCTCCTCCTATTTTCCCACAAGAACAACCCTCTGAGATGTTTTAGAAAAGATGAATTTTTGTAATGGAATGTGGAAATGATATTGGGGAAATAGTCAGACAAGAGGCAGAAGCCCCCAATGGTTTAAAAGTTAGAGAAAGAAACTTAAGAAGGACCCATCCTCCCAATGTATCAAGCAGTTAAAGGGGGCAATGGAAAATGTTACCCTTTCAGACTTACAAGATTCTGTTAAAGCAGCTTTACAATAAAGTAGATTTAGCTCATCTAGCAGAGGTGGGTTTCAGCAGGTTCTGATCAGTTCTGGAGAACCGGTAGCGGAAAGTTTGAGTAGTTCGGAGAACCGGTAAATACCACCTCTGACTGGCCCCACCCTCATCTAGTCTCTGCCTCCCGAGTCCCAGCTGATCAGGAGGAAATGGGGATTTTGCAGTAACCTTCCCCTGGATTGGGGAGGGAATGGAGATTTTACAGTATCCTTCCCCTGCCACACCCACCAAGCCATACCATGCCGACCAAGCCACACTCACAGAACCAGTAGTAAAAAATTTTGAAACTCACCACTGTGTATATTATGTATATATGTATTTTATGTATATTATTTCCTCTTTTTATTCATTCCTAAATAAAAATATAGTGTATAAACAGCCAGGCATTTGAAGATATGAAGTTTATAAGTAGAAATGGAAATCCATATATAGGCCAAAATAATTTTCTGGAGAATATTAGAAAGTAGATTAAGTGCAGAATTCCTGCTCTTAGGTGTTGGGAATCCTGCCCTGATTGTGTATCAGATTGTGTATCATAATAGTTAAAAACCTCAGCCTTGCAAATTGTTCTATTGTAGTTTATGCCTTAGAGACGAAACTGTTTCCTCCCCCCTCACCAATTCCTTGAGTAGGGGGCTATCAGTGCATACCCCTAATATTGTCAGTAGTTTTGTTCAAAAGCAGGGATTTTTAATATGATAAGCCTAGCAATCGGGTCTACTTTTCCTTTGATGAATCCTTTCTTCAAAAATAGAATTTCTGTGAACATCAGTACTTTCTTTTCCTTTCTGTTCTTCTAGCAAGAGGGCATCTTCAAGGAGCTTTCGTTTTGCAGGTCATTCATAAAAGAGAAACAGCTTAGGCTAGGCAGTGCATTCACTTCCATTTGGAAACATCCCCTTCAGCTGTGATGGGTCTTCTGCATTTGGACCTTCAATATCTTTGATATTCTACTCACTGACTTCCTGCAGAGCTCAGACGGTCCCATTCTTCATAACTGGCAGCACTGAGGAAATTTTTATTTGTTACTTTCCAGAAGTAAAAAGTCAAGCAGTGTATTTCTGTGAACATATATTCATATGTTTTTCATTTCTGGAAATTTTCAAAGTAATAAGATTCCTTGAGTGCAACATTGCTTGTTGCTGAGTTCAGTCAAGTCTTTGGTATTCAGAATCTCAGCTAAAAGTCATTGTTAAAGCTTGCAAAGTATAGTAATCGTATCATTCCAGTCACTCACTGAATGCAAACCTTCTGTATTATACAGATTTTAAAAATTGAACAAGAATTTTGAGCTAATTGGCAACAGATAAATATTTAGCAAAAATGAAATTTATTTACATTTGCGTGATTCCTATTAACTGGTACATTAGGTTTTTGCTTTTGATTTTTTTTAAAGCAGAACTTCACTAGTGGGGAATTTAAAGTGGAGATATGGGAGCCAATGCAGCCCCTGCTGAGTCTGCCCTGGCTGAGCGATTGCACTGCTTCCTCGGCAACAGGTGCGCCGCAGCCCCCTTCGCCTCCATGCGCTGCGCTTGGAAGGAGCCACCGGCGCTGCTGCTCCCCCTCCCCGTCTGGCTGCACCTCTTCTCTCTTCCTGCCAGCCGCCAGAGGTTTCTGTGTCTCTTGCTCCTGTTCTTCGCTGGCGGGAAGTGGTGCCACAGCTGAGCCTCCTCAGTTAATTTAAAAAATTTAAACTTCTTTCATTTTTTTTCCTATCGGGTTCTGTGGGTGTGGCTTGGTGGGATTGGGGGTCAGGTGACTTAGTGGGTGTGGCTGTGAGTGACATCAACTTAGTCACGCCCACTGTCACAGGAAACCACGCCCACAGAACAGGTAGGGGAAATTTTTAGATTTCACCCCAGCACAGACCCATTGGAAAAGTCAAGTTCTATTCGTTGCTGAACAATTCTTTGACAACGATTGGCTGCAGAAGTTAATCAAGCTACTTACTTTATCCACCTCAGTGGGATTCTTTGTGGGTACTGCCAAATGGAAAAAGCTTATCAGAGGCTCTTATGCCAAAATTCTGAAAATATTAACACAATATTCCCTGACTAGGTGCTCTGGATCTCCAGGATGCTTTCTAAACAGTTTGAAGGCAATCCTGTCACGTCCCCTTTGTCCCTCTTCTATATGCCCAGGCTTATCTCCTTTTCTGTTACTTTTCTGTTTCATTAGTTTTGTTTTCCTTGCAGAAAGAAATATTTTTTCTTTCTTATGGTGTGTGTGTTTGTGTTAGTTGTCAGTCAGAGTTACTTGGTCAGGAATCATTATAGCTGATCTTCTACTCCCTAAGAGGATCTTGTGTTATGGAGAAGGATGGTGTTGCTGCAAGGGAAGCAAACAGCAGAGATTGACAAGTTGAGAAAATTGTAAGCTTTTGTGTAAACTAGGGCCCCGGGGCTTGCCTGTTTCCCATTACTCTTTTCATCTTCCTTTCATACCACTAATACCTGTATGATCAATGAAAAAGAGATTGGTGATATCATGAAGCTTGCCTGTATTTCTCTATTCCTCATTGATTACAGCCAAGATTGGAGAAAATAGTTGAGGCTCCTCTTTTCCTAAAATTGTGATTCTGTCTCATTCAGTGTGCCTGAGTGCCAGTAGAATTCCAGTAAGGAGGTTTGGTTTCATTGTACTAATAGCTGATTAAGTATGTTATGCAAATAGGATCAGAAAATATCAGTCTGTAATAGAACTGGAGAATAATGTGACTTTGTTGCTGGGGTATTATTTTATTTTGTTTATTTATATCCTGCCTTAATTTTACAAATAATTCAAGGTAGCAAACACATCCAACACACCTTCCTCATCCTATCCCCCCCCCCCAGGGGTGAAATCCAAGTTTTTTTACTACCGGTTCTGTGGGCGTGGCTTGGTGGGTGTGGTGTGGCTTGGTGGGCATGGCAGGGGAAGGATACTGCAGAGCGCCACCTCCGCGGTCGCTGCGGCTGCCTTCTGTTGTACGCGGGTGGAGGGTCGGGTACGAAGGCAAAAAGGGGGGGGGGCGAAGGCAGAGAGGAGGAAACGCCGCAGAGACTGTTGCACATTGTGCCCCACTTTGAAGAAGAGCGGGAGACCCTCCTTTGCAGTAGGAGGAGGAGGAGGCACCGCAACAGCCGCCGCCGCTGCCGCTGGGGGGAGAAAGCCAGGAGCACCTTTTTTTTTTCTCCCTCCCCATCGCTGCCGCCGCCTCTCTCCCTCCTCTTGGGTGCGTGGGGTGGGGGCGGTTGCAAAAGAGAAGGCAACCTTCCCGCCCCCCCCCTCTCCTAGTCCCTTCCTTCCCCAGCCCTTTTCCTGCCCGCCCGCCCTCCTTGCCCGCAGAAGAGCAGGGAGCAGGCGGGCAGGGAAAGGGGGAGTTGAGGCTGGAAGGAAGGGGGAGAAAGGGGAGCGACCGAGAGAACAGCAACGGCGAGAAGACGATTTGTGGTGGCGGGAGCGAAGGAAGAAGACTCTCCTACTGGCGTTCGCCTTGTTTGCAAACTGCGCCCTTTTTTATTATTACTACATACATATATATATATTTTGCGTCGGGCCGGATCCGCCCGGACTCTGCTCTCAGCTCCGTCACGTGGTAGGTGTCGCCGCCTGCTTGCTTTGCTTTTGCCTGCTTTACTCGATTGCTTGCTTGGCTTTCCCGTTGCCCTTGCTCGGCCCTTCTGTCGCTGTCTTTGTTAGCGCTACTGGCTGCCTGTACCCCGCACGAGCCCGCAGCGGCCAGAAAATAACTTCTACGACCCTTATTTCTTTCCCTCTCCCCTGACTTCGATTTGCGACTCGTTTGCCTTTTAATTTCTGGTTCTAAGGTGTGCATTTTTTTTTTTTTTTTGCGGAGAGATTTTTCTTTTTTTAAAAAAGCCGTAATCGTAATGAAACTTCCCTGTCCGGTTCTTTATTTTCCATTCGAAGTGTAAGGAACTGCCACGTTCTTAATTCTTCATGATATGTTTTTCCCCTTTTCCTTGCTACTTTCCCGTTCTTACCTGTTATGTGTTTGCAACACTCTCAAGCATTTGCGCTGTCCTGCAACTACAATGCGATCTCTTCTCTACCTCATTACCTTTAGAAAGCCATAAAGCTGTGCAGCTTGGAGTAATCGCGCTTTTATAGGGTTACAAAAGAGCTTTTAGTTTCTCTTAACAGTTAAGTGTGGGACGGGGGTGGGGGAGGGAAGGAATAAGCTCTGCAGCCGGTCGTCTATGCGAGGGTGAAGAGAGGGAACTGGAAAAGATTGACTTTGTTTAATGTTTGGAATAGGCGACCACTCCCGCTGTCCATTTTACAATAGCACTTGTAAAGTACTTCCCTCATTCAACGCAACACGATAACGTTTTCTGGGCCCGTCCCTCGATTGCTGCTGTTGTTACTGTTATTGTTAAAAGTGGCATTAAAAAACTAGCCATGAATGTGCGCGCTTACACGAAGTATTGCGGTTCCAATACAAATTGGGGGAGGGGAAGAAGAAAAGCTGGTTTCTTGTGGCGCCACTTTAACTTGAAGGCTTTGCTCTTCTCAACACAGAAAGCTTCCCAATTGGAAGATGTTTATTTTCTTTGTATTAGTCGCTTGCTCTGCTTGTCTCCTCCCCCTTTCATAAACATACTGCTTTCCAATTTACTTCTCGCTAACATTCGAACTCCGGCGTTTCCCAAAGTTCCATCACATCCGTCCAAACCTACCCCCAATTTCCATTCTCAAACATCTTGTGTGTGCGCGCGCCCCCGTGAGCGCGCCTGTATTGGAGATTTTGTCGTCACGTGGCTAGTTGGCAGTCATTTTTCTGTGCGCCTTGTGGAGACTGCATGCTGTATCCTTATAGCTATAGCTTTTACAATCAACAATGAATTTGCTTCTTTTTCCATCTCTTCTCTCACGGTACTTTCTAAAGTAACTTCTATGTTATTATGGGGCTTATTTATATATTCTAACAAACCAAACTTTTTATATAGTTTTGGGGAAGCCTTACCTAAATTATACTTGTTTTGCTTAATGTCTATTGTGTGAGATTTCCCTTTTTATTCGGATTTTAGAATGTGAAATTGCTGTTTGAGGTATAGACTTGGATCAATTAATAAGTAGTATAGAAGGTGTGCTAGGAAGTTGGTTCTTAATGACATTTTACTATCAAGTATACTTACTCATTTGTACTTACGAACATGCTTTTTTTCCTCCTTAATTAAACTTCTAGTTGTGTTGCTTACTCTAGTGAATTTCCCCTAGTTGAACATGTTATGCTGTCTATTTACCACTGATAATTTAGAATTAATGGCACTGCTTTTGTTGGTAAAGTAAACTAGCAGATGTAATTCTCAGTTTTTTTCTTAAAATTGAAAATTCTTCCTCACTATTAACCTTTTAGTTCAGTTCAGAAAAGAGATACAATTGTTAAAATAAGATGAACCTTAGTTTGGAAGGGGAATTGGCACTTTCAATCCTTTAATTTAAAACCTGTTCAGTGTTGCATAATTGTTTGCTGCCACTTTAAAATAATACCAGAACATTAACTTGGTGTTTGTATTCTAAGCATTAGAAAATTGTTTCTTTCTCCCTTGCAATTGCATGATGGCTCATGCCGGTATTTACTCTATCTATGATGCATAATTCTAAAAATAAAAAACAGGTAAAAAGCTTTTCTGCAGGAATTAAATGTTGTAAAAAGTATTTCTGGTGGTCACAAACTCTAGAAGCTGTTTGAAACTACTTTTTTGAATTGTTCAAGCTATAAATGGAAAACAGTCTTTAGAATGGTAGTGTTACTGCACTAGCAGATTCAACATGAAGGCTTCATTTCTAATCAAGTTGCTATCTTTAAACTTCATAGTAAATTATGTTTAACTTGAATAGAATAGTTTGTTGGATTCATATAGTAACTGAATGTGCCTTCTAAATAAAGTTACATAGGATTCTGATGTGTAACTGCTTACTGTTCATGAATGATGATTCTTATTAGATATAAGTTAAACCTGTGTGTTTTTGATTCAGTTATAAAACATAACTAAATCACATTGAAGTCCTTAACTCAGTGAAACATTATGCATATGAATGGTTATGCAATTGGGTAATTTGTATATAAGATCCCATTTTCTCAAATGTGTTCTTCACAAAACTTACATATTTCTTTAAAGTTATGACAGTGCTGGAATTTCTGAATGCTATATCTCCTAGATTTAAAGCTTGATGCCCAATATTAAATATTTGATTTTTTAAAAATAAATTTAATTCTGTCTTTCAAGGAATTGCTCTTTATTAACATCTAAAATATAAAATTATCCTTATTTGCAGAACCATTTTTATTGTCATGGTTAAGGTGCTGCTGGACTAGGAACAGGAAACAGGTTATAGAAACAGTGAGTGGCTTTAGGCTAGTCATTCTCTAATTACCTATCTGATAGTTGTGGAAAATATAGAAAAGAGAGCTATATAGTTGTATATGATTCTGTCAGCACAATAAGGAAAACAAACTCCGGAGAAATCATTTGAAATAATTTGTATGTAACTCCTTTCTGACTTAGTGAGGATAAAGCTAAGCTGTAAAATGGCTAAGTGGCAAATATGCATGCTGGTTCACCAAGAGCTGTGGGAAATGAATGTCTAGGTTTGGTTTGTCTAAGTCAGTGGTGTCAAACTCTGGGCGGGATGCATCACATGCTGGTCCTGGTCCCGCCCCTGGCCGGTTTAGTGAAGAGGAAAAGTCCTGATACAGGTGGCATGAGTTTGACACCCCTCGTCTAAGTGTTTTGAGTACAGCCAGCCCATTACTTGCACGTGGGTATAAATATTATGCTTTTTCATGAGAAGCAGGTGTAGTTTTTTCTCATCATTTCCAACTTAGTTGTGGAATGTTTAATTTGGTCTTCTTTTCCCTTTTTGAATGCTTAGGCTGCAGTTCTCATAATCACAGGTGAGGTTTTGCTATCAGGGATAAGGAGACTATTTCATTCATTGATGCTAGATAGGACAAACCAGATGTATTATGTATTTGAAGTTTTTTTGTTTTTGCTTTTTCTGAATATCTGCAGCTATCTCAAATCATTTTGATGATGTAAAGTAGAAATAAGCTTTAAAAGCTATATATGACAGCATACCTTTAGGTTTTAGCCATGGTGGCTAAGAATTGTAGCCCAACATATTTGGCTGGGAACCTGCTATTTCAGATAGGGAAGCTGGTCATTTCATTTAGATACGTTTTATGTTAGATATTTTTGCTCATACTTAAAATGGAAATGTTAAGGCATCATTTACTTGATACTGTGAATTTCTTTACTACTGGGTATAAAGATATTTCATGTACTTACAAGTTAAGGAAAGGGAGTTCCAATTAGTTTTTTAAGGTCATTGGTTAAAAAACAAGTTATAGAAAAGTTACAAAAGAAAATTCTAGGGAATAAATATATTGACAGAAAGATAGAAATCATATCTGACTTACACTCCAAATGAGCCTTTGTTGAATCAGGATTTGAAAACATTGAAGATATTGATCTAATAATTTATATTGTATTAACTAAGTTAGTCAAAGTGCAGGAGAATAAAATAGCTGCAAAATTATAGAGAAATATTCATGAAATTCTATTATCTCTGATGTTCAACTGCTGTTTCTATTTGTCTTATTTTATAAGGAGTTGATGTAGTAAGTGTCATATGAATTTAATTTCCTATTGCTATGTTAACAGATTGTTTTTTTAAAAAAATGAAATACAGTCTACAGCCTTGGTTAAAATGTGAAAATAATCGGCATGCTTGCTTTTTCATATATTACTGTTTTAAAATTTTGAGTTTTCATTAAGTTACAGTTGTCATAAAACTAAAAATAGCAGTTAATTGCTGTATTGGAAACTGAAATTAGGGGCCCTTTGAAATTGCTTGTGGACTTGGCATTTTAAAAGTAAAATAGCTGAATGCTTAATGGATATTCCTGTTGTTTATTTTCACAAATATTAAATATTGACCTCTTGCCATTGATACTCAATGGTATCCATTTGGAGGAGACAAGTTGTTAAGGGCTGGGATTTTGCAGATTGCTGGATGGGAAATGATAGAATCTGTTTAAAAGGTATGTTTGAGAAAAAAACCAACAACTTTTAAACACCTGGGATATTGATTTCTCTGACAAGTATCTATTAAAATAGATCTTACTTGAAAAAAGTGAAATCATTTTGAGGTTTCTCCCTGTCTGTCAGCATTAACCATGTTTATCCAAATGAAAGCAACTGAATTCAAACCACATACAGTAGTAGGGAAGAATGCAATAAATGTTGGGGGAGTTGGGAAGAGAGACAAAGATCAAGAAAGTATAGTAACCTTGAGCATAGTTTGTAATTATTGGAATCCTATAAGTTTAGGATTGTTGGCTTTATACCCAAATAGCTTTCATAGTTATCAGCTGCTGTAGCTAATACAAAGTAGTCTTTTGTGTCTGAAATACTAAGATTCTGCATTCCCAGAACAATGGATCTGAATAAAAAGACAGTTTATGTATGAATGACTAGTTCTGGATCAGGCTTTTAGCTTCTGTTGTACAACTTAGTCTTTTGCTCCTGGAATAATATTATTGTTAGATCAGCAGTTTACCTGAAAGAATTTAGTAAATTTTGTTACAGCAAACAAAGGATATTTCATACATAAATTACATGTATTAAGTTTTTGGCTCTTTAATATAGGATGTGCCACAAAAAAAAAAAAAGATTAGTGAAAATTTGGCAGTAAATCAGAAAAAAAATAACACTTTTAATTTTTAAAAAAATAAGCAAGAGATAATAAAAGTAATAAATTATAAAATTGTGGTGACCAGCATTTATTTTCATGGTTGCCCTATTTTTTCTTGTGACTCCAGGTATATTATTTTAGATGGGATAGGCCAGGGCTGTCATCTGAGCAGCATGAGGTCTTCCCCCAACTGGGTGTGGCCAACAACCCTGGGATAGGCTGATACAACTGTCTTAAAATTGCTATTAACTGTCTACTTCTCAATATAGTTAAATCAGGAAGATTATCATTACAGTTGGCCAGTTAAGCATGATTCCATTCCTGAATTAATTGCCTTACTCTACAGTTTACAGTTGCTGTATTAGGTTTAATTTTGTAAACAAAATACCTTGGTAGTACTAATGCTTGGTATATGTGTGTATATGTGATCAGATACGAAATTTTAAAAAGAAATTTTTTTTTAAGGCCCTGATGGATAAAATGATATCTAAAGTGAGTTCTGGATTTTCAGGATTTCTTGGTTTTCAGTGTTATCAGGATTTGTTTCTAGTTTGGAAGCATTTCACTAGCACTGAATGGCTATTTTCAGAAATTTGTTTTCCTTTTTTTGCACATATATGCAGTATTCTGCATGGCTCCTTTGTCTTTTTTAAATAATTCGGTTTCAAAATCCAGAAATCTTTGAAAGCGTAAGAAAATTCAGTAATAATCAGGTTCAATAAACTGAAAGATGGGTAGAGAAGACAGGAACTCCCTTTAGGAAAGCAAAGATTAAATCTTATGACCAAGTTGTATCCCACTCTGAAACATTAGATATGTAATTTGAAGTGCTCCTAAAATTTCCTTTTGTTCATAAATAACCTCTGGCATAGACTATTTAAAGATAAGACTGTGGTGCACCAGCAGCAGTCTATTCAGAACAATATATTGCAGTGATCTAGTAAACTCTCAGAAGCAATAATTCCTGGGATAGTGTTATCCCACATTTTTTTCTAAATATTGCTGTGTTTCTTTGCTATCTAATTTATTTCCTTAAAATATATCATTTTAAAAATAAAATTGGAATTTCATCCTTATTTTTAAGATTGCCTGTGGGGATTTAATTGGAAGTATGTATCTTTGTCACTCAAAGGTCTGGAAAGCTGTAGTAGTAAGCAACATCCATTGTCTTGTTTTCTGATTAGAGCAGTGTTTCTAAACCTTGGCCACTAGAAGATGGCCAAGCTCTGCTGGCTGGGGAATTCTGGGAGTTGAAGTCCACACATCTTCCAGCGGCCAAGGTTGAGAAACACTGGATTAAAGGGTTTCTGTGACCAGCAAAACATGTCTGGACAAATACTTTGTGGGGCTGCTTAAAATATGCTCTCAAAATTCCAAATGTGCCCACAGGTCAAAAAAGACCTACCTATTCTTACTGGAAACCACATCTCTTACTAAATAGATCTTAAACATCTACAATATTTTTTCTTTCTGTTAGGACAGGGTTAGCTTTGTGCTGTTCTCAGTTTCAGTCTATCCAGGTTAAAATTTTCCAAAATCCTCCTGACTGCTTGTGGCATGTAAAAAGAAATATGTAGTTCCAATGAAAAAAGACTTTGATGTTATTTTTTTAAACTCCAGATGAAACTTTCTATTAGCAGACCATTCTTTCTCTCTCCCCCTCTCTTTGAAATTCATTTAACTGTATTACTGGTAGTTGGGTTTGTTTGGATTCAATAGTATTTGCTGCTGTTTGTAAAATGCCATGAAATATGCTATTTTGAAGAGAGGAAAATAAATTGTGTAATTAATGAAATGACTTGTTTGCTTTACCAAATAATTTATTGCTCAATAAATTGGCTAAAGCTTTAATTATTTTTCTTCCTGTGACATTTTTTTTTCAGCTGTGTACCTGGAAATATTTAATACTGAAGCATTTAGCCAGAGCTGTCTGCTTGCAAACGGGCCACTGTTAATGGGCCACTGCAATGTGGACCATCCTTGGTTTTTGAAAAGCAGTCCCTTTTATAATAAAAAATAAAATAAGCTTTCAACTGCATTGGTTTTTTCTGTGTTGTGGGAGGTGTTAGGGAAAGCATACAAGAGAAATGTGCATTGATGAGAGTAAAGTCATATACTTGATGCAGAAAACACCATGATGCAGATAGTTTCTTCAGGATTGTAGATTTCTGTAGCCTCAGAATGATAAAAATGACTTACTTATGACTACTTATTAATGCTATGTCATGATTCCTGTATAGGAAATGAATGACACAAATAGATAAATATTAGTCTTTAATTTTAACATATTTGCATTAAATACTTGTAGTGCTTATTAACAATTGGAGTCTTTGATGTGTTTCTATTCAACAAGTTAAAAGCCGATGGAAACTTAAACAGTGGCTAAGAGTAGGAGCTAAGAGCCATGGTTGGAGGCCTCTTTGATCATCAGATAGGTAAGGGAAATTATGGGAAAGTGATGGCTCGAAGTTATCCATTGAATGAGGATTTGAGCCTGGCTCTCTGTTCATACTACTGAAACCAATATATCATATTGTCCATTTATTGGTGGATGAGGAAAACAAAACAGTGGTTCCTCAACATTATTGTGCGAAAGAGAAAAGAATAAAAAGGATTTGGACTCTTGAAACTGAGAAGAACTCCCGTTCCTCTAAATTTGTTAACTACACTTTTCATGCTCTCCAGTCAGCACACCATTTTTGATTGTGGGATGGCAATTGATAATTGGTAAAAGATCTATAACTAATAAAAAAAAATATTTTAATTGCTTGTATTTTGTTTGGTCTTCCAACCAAATAGGATATTTGTTGAAATCATGCTTTCGTATATAAAAATGTGCAGGTCTAGTGTCTGTATATGCCTTCAAGTCAGTTTTTGATTCTTGGTAACCAGGAGCATAAAAGGGATGTGGTGGCTCAGTGGCTAAGACACCGAGCTTGTTGATCAGACGGTTGGCAGTTCAGTGGTTCGAATCTCTAGTGCTGCATAATGGAGTGAGCTTGTTCCAGTTTCTGCCAACCTAGCAGTTTGAAAGCACATAAAAAATGCAAGTAGAAAAATAGGGACCACTTTGGTGGGAAGGTAATAATGCTCCGTGTGCCTTCGGCATTTAGTCATATCGGTCACATGACCATGGAGATGTCTTGAGACAGTGTTGGCTCTTTGGCTTAGAAACAGAGATGACCACCGCCCCTAGAGCGGGAAATGACTAGCATGAATGTGTGGGGGAACCTTTACCTTAACCAGTAGCATAGGACTGGATTGTTTGAGGAACTTTCTCTTCCTGATTTCATCTGCCTCAGATCCAGCAGAGAGAGATTGTTACCCTTTGGTTTAGCTTGTTTTTCATACTTTTTAAAATGAATTAGTGAATTTAAAATGAAGCAGAGGCAGGGCTTAAGTAAAAAAAATTCAGGCTCAGTCAACCAATGAATGGATGAGCAACACCCACTCTTGGCTGATGTCTCCAAATACTATGGAGAATGAATTAGTCAACTGTTTTTAGTTCTGTTGCACATCACTCAGTTGCTTGTTTGAGAGTTGAGCTGTGATATATATTGGTTTAATAATAGAGCCTATCCCAGGTCCTTGGGAAGGACTTGATAGGGGGATAAAAATGCCAAATTCAATCTAAACATTTGTGCTGACTGTGCGATGAACCATAGTAAAATCTACAGTTTTGATAGCAAGATTTTTTGGAAGTGGCTTGCCATTGTATATTCAGAGGGCTGAGAAAAAGAGTGACTGGCTGGTCTTGCAGCAGGTTTCATGCCTAAAGAGGGACTAGAACTCATGGTCTTGGGGTTTCTAATCTGATGCCTTAACAATGACAACAGTGGTATACCACTATATCAAACTAATCTTGTGATATAGTGTATGACTTAAAAACAAAATACTTCATTCAGAATATGCTTGTGAAGTAATGTTTGTTTAGTTTATATAATAATTATAGTGCCCATAACATGGAAAAATTCTGAAATCTCCAAACATTTTATCAAGGAATTTGTCAAGAAAGAAATAAAGGGGCTGAACTGATGTTGAAAAATCTCATTGATCTTTCCTGTGTGGGAAGGAGTGGTTATGTGAAAACTGAATAAGATGATGGAATTGAACATTACATTCTATGGTTGTGCTGAAAACTAGAGATACATTATCTAGAGAAGTGAATATTAAACAATAATGCATCCAAAGAGATTAATTAAAAAGTTTTTAAATTACTTAATTCCAGTAGATGCTCTGAATTTATTTTAAAAGTATGGGAATGGATAGTTGTTTTTAAAATGTGCTTGTTTAGATTACAAGGTTACTAAGAATATAATTGCAGCAAATGCTTATGAGCTTTATTGATAGGGAAACAAAAATTGAATTACAATTTCTTGAAATATTTTACTTGCTTTGGGCTGACTATCAGAGTACTGGATATCATTTTTATGCTGGATGGAAGAAAATTATTACCGTGTTTCCCTGAAACTAAGACCTGTCTGGATAATAAGCCCAATTGGGCTATTGAGTGCATGTGCTAAAATAAGCCCCCTCCCGAAAATAAACCCCCTCCCCAAGACACATGCACAGCTGCTGCACAAACAACATGATGTGAGGAGGTGAGGCCAGAGAGGAGGCTGGCTGGCTGGGGGGGGGGAAGGGGAGTCCACAGTCCCAATTTTGCAAGCAGCCTCCCTCGCTCCCTTCCTGCCCCAACAGGAAGGCAACACCTTGCTTCCCTGCCCAAACTGCTCCACACAGTGGGAGTGTGCAGACACGACCCATTGCTTCCCCATGTGGAAAGGAGCCCCTGTGAGTGGGTGGCGGGCAGTCGGGCCCTGTGGATGCCAAAAGCTCTGTGATGGGAGGTGGTCTCTCAGCTGGCCCTGGGGTTGCCAAGGGAGGGATGGAGAGTCGCCTTCCCCTTCTGCCTGCTGCCTGCATCTCCAACCCAACCTTGCCCTCGGCAAACCTTTTTGCTTTTTGTGGATCAGATGCTAAAATGGCCTCAACCCGCCAGGACTGGAGCTCCGAGACAGGACTTGATAAAAGGAGCTAATTGAAAGGTTACTCAGCATGGGCGCTGACAGCCGAGGTTCCTCCCTGTTCCGTCTCTCTCTCTCTCTCCCTCTTTTCTCTTTATAATCTACTATTGGCAAGCAGGAAATGGAGCGGCTTATGGGGAGGGGGGCAGAGAGGAGGCTCCTCCGACGAGCCCACCAGCCAGGTTAAACATCGGGCGACGGAAAACGGTTGGGGGGGGGAGAAGGCAGTCATGTTGCCCCTATTGCGGGATGCCAGAATTCCCAGAGCAGCCGCTCCGGCTTCTGATTTAGCTGGGCAATCCCCAATGAGCAGAAGCCAGAGAAAGGAGGGAGGAAGAGGAGGAGGCATCTCGTTCTATGCGTCTCGCTTCTCTGCCTCCTCACCTGCCACTCCCCCTTGCTGGCCAAGATCGACAAGCCAGATTTGGGGAGCTGAACTTGCTGCTGGTGCCCAGGAGAAAAAGTATCTGAGAAATGGGCTGTCTTGCTGGCCTCCTCTCTCTCTTCTTCTCTGGAGTCCAGCTCACCAAATCTGGCGTGCCAAGATTTTAGGGATAAGACCCCCTAATAATAAGGCCAAGGCCATATTTTTGGGGTCAAAAGAAAATAAGACCCTGTCTTATTTTCAGGGAAACATGGTAGATAAGAATAAATTTCAAGAATGTAAGGTTTCTCCTGGTCTTAAATATAGTGTGGTATTTATGGCAGTGTCCTAGTGAGAACAGATAACACATACCATGATAGTGGCTTCCATTATAATGAGATGCTGAAGAATCCCCCTCAGTATATATTTACCATGCTTTCATGGACATGACTATTCTAGTTCAGAATTGTTCACCTGAGAGAACAGAATAAGTAACCAATTATTTATCCCAATCCAATAAGCAGATATGTGCCAAAAATTGCATATGAGAACAAAAGTTGTTTTGCTCATCTTGAATGTGGTTGAGCTGGTTGACTGCTTTGTTTGATCCTAAGGAATTACATTTGACCCTTGTTCACAGGTATAGTTGAATTGGACTTTTTCTACATGAAATAGTAGAAAGAGAAACGGGAATAAAGAATGCTATTTTGTTTTACTTAGTCTCTAGTAAGGAAGAGCAAGTGTAATGCCCTTATATAAATCTATGGTATAACTATTTTTAGGATACTGCAGGTTTGTCTCCAATTTAAACAATAGAACTGAAAAAGATATTGAGATGGCAGAAGAGTTTTAAACTTTTCACCCAGAAAAGGTTTACGGTTTACAGGCTTATTAATTAATGGGACAATTAGACAAAATGGTAGAGAAAATAAAGTTTTTAAACTTTATTTGGGGAAAGCAATGGTTTGTATTTAGGGTCAAGTTAAGTGCAGGTGGAAATTCCTTTTTGTGAATTAAGATTCTTGACCTTTAGCAGTGGAAAAGGGAAGGTTCTTTTCCTAAATACAAAAGAAGTCCCTTTTTCTAAATAAATGATTCCTCTTTATGCTAGGGACTTGATCATGATCATGACAGTTGAAGGAATTTAGGTAAGTTCAGTTTTGATTCACTGATAGAAAATACCTTTCTGAATTGGTTTTGTATTTAGTTTGGCTTTCTGCCACCCCTGGTAAGAGCGGTGCTAGCTTTTTGCATTTTGCTTATGGAACATAGAATACCATGTATGATACATACCAGCTTTCCTGGGTTCTTCCAGCATAACTTTTATTGCAAGTTCAGGGATTTGAAACACACTTAAAGATACCCTGATTGAGGAATGTCTGACTGAACAATATTTAATAAATATATTTCATTTGTTAGCTTGATATTTTTCCAATCATCAGGGAATAGTTGAAGATGGTATGCATACCACAGCCACTAGTTCTTCCTCAGAGTAACTATTGTGTGATTAAGATAGGGCTTAGAGATAGTGATTTCTCGAAGTCATCTGGAAAGTTTTCATAGTTGCGCTTAGGCTTGAACCCTGTTTCTCTGTCCTTTGTCCAGCATCTTAATGATTACAGGGAGTCCTTGACTTACAACAGTTTATTTAGTGAGCATTCGAAGTTACAATGGCACTGAAAAATGTGACTTATGTTCGTTTTTCACACTTAAGATCATTGCAGCGTCCCCATATTATACGATCAAAATTTGGATGCTTGGCAACTGACTCATATTTATGACAGTTGCTGTGTCATGGGGTCATGTGATCCCTTTTTGCTACCTTCTGATAAGCAAAGTCAAGGGAGAAGCTAGATTCACTGAATAACTCATGTTGCTAACTTAACAATTGCGGTGCTTCACTTAACTGTGGCAAGAAAAGTCGTAAAATGAGGCAAAACTCACTTAACAAATGTCTTAGCAAACAAAATTTTGGACTCAATTGTGGTTGTAAGTCGAGGACTACCTGTATACCACAGTGGCTTTCATATGCACCTTTATTTTCTATTTTATTCAGAACCTGTTTTTCACATTGCACATTTTTCATTTGTTTGGCAAAACAGTTTTCCTTCAACCATTCACATTTCCTAACAACAGAGTGAAAAGCCACTTGAAGGGCACCATGTTGAAGAAAGCTTTCTTACTGTACTTGTCCAATATTTGATGCTTATCCCTTGTTTTGTGATTTCACCTTAGTTCCTGCTGCAAATCCTTTGGTTATTTCACCATTTTGGCATTTCAGAGAATTTTCATGTTCTGCTTTATACCTTCCCATTGGATATTATACTGATTAATTTGGATAGGAAATTATCCATTGTGTTTGATAAATAGGTATTTACTGGTAGACTTCTGTATCTGATAAAAATGTATATACAAATAACTTGTTATTTCTCTTTTGCTCATTCTACATTTCTAAATACCTGCTTTTTTTATTATTATTAGGCTGCCCTTCGGCGAGGCAGAAAAATACAGCAGAGCTGGCCTCTGCAACGCGAGAGGCTGGACGTCCCAACTTTCTGTGCTGAATGGCTACTATGGCGCCCGCTCTCACTGACGCAGCAACTGAAGCTCACCACATCCGGTTCAAACTGGCTCCCCCATCCTCCTCCCTGTCTCCTGGCAGTGCCGAGAAAAACGGCAACGCCAACAACATCCTTGTTGCCAGTAACGTCACCAAAAGAAAAGCTGAGGATTCCAGTCTAGATTTCCGAAATAATTCTACAAAAGAAGAGCTGGGAAAGCTGCAGCCATTGGTAGCATCTTATCTCTGTTCAGATGTAACATCTGTTCCTCCAAAGGAATCCTTGAAACTGCAAGGCGTCTTCAACAAGCAGACAGTCCTTAAATCTCATTCTCTGTTGACTCATCCTTTCTTGAAAACTAGTGATCTTTTGGGAAGGCCACCTGTATTGGAGATTTCCTTGGAAAATCTAAAAACCATGAGTACAAGTAATCAGACACCTTTGCCACAAACACCTGTCAATGGTTTGGCTAAAAAAATAGCTAAAACTAATAGCTCTGACCATGAAAGTTCTGTTTCACTTAATGGTGGGAAGAGTGCACCTTCTTCTGTGACCCTCCAGGAAGTTGATTCAAATAGACCTGGGGGTTCTGATTTGGAGGACCTGAAGTCTGGTTTGAGCAACTGCACTCTACCACATAAAGGCCCAGATGCAGAGCATGGTACACCACTTAGCAATAATGGCATGGGAAATAAACATGACCACAGTTCCCCAGAGCAGCAGTGTGGACTCGAAGGGGGTGGGGAGAACCAGTTGCTTTTATTATCTGGAATGCCTGTTTGTTCTGAGCTGGGAAGCAGTAAACCAGAGGAACAGAAGACCTCTCAGCCAAACAGTTCCTTTAGCACTCTAGATTCAGATATAAGGACAAAGGTGCTATTGCGGAGGCAGGCAGACATTGAGAATCGTGCTCGCAGGCTGCAAAAGCGGCTGCAAGTGGTGCAGGCCAAGCAGGTAGAGCGGCACATTCAGCAACAGCTTGGTGGATTTTTACAGAAAACGCTAAGCAAGTTGCCTGCTTTGGACTCCTTGAGACACCGGAGTCAGCTAATGCTGACCCGCAAGGCAGAAGCAGCTCTAAGAAAAGCTGCAAATGAGACAAGCACCTCGGAAGGACTGAGCAACTTCCTAAAAAGTGACTCTGTCTCAGAAGAACTAGAAAGGTTTACTGCCAGTGGAACAGCTAACCTGCGCTCTTCTGAGCAAGCATTTGATTCTGATGCCACAGACAGCAGCTCAGGTGGAGAATCTGATATTGAAGAAGAGGAACTGGCCAAAGCAGACACAGAACAGTACCATGTACCCCTGTGAGTAACATCAAGTGTTAGTTTCTTTACAGTTTATAATATTTTGTTTTTCAGACAAGTTTTGTCTCACATCACTATTGCTTAAGGCAGTGGTCACCAACTGGTGGTCCGTGAGAAAATTTTGGTGGTCTGCGGCGCACCCGGGTGGAGGAGCTGCTCTGGGATGGGCAATGGCCAGTCCTGTGACTAGAGCTCTGGAATGTGGGACTGGCCTGGCAGCTCATGGTGGGGCTGTAAATGTCCCCATAGAGGGAGGTTCGTGCAACTTGCAACTTTGCAGCGCAGCCCTCACTGGCTGGAATGAGGTAATGGTGCAAGGCGGGGGGTGGCGGTGCAGCAACACCGGGCTGTTTCTTCTCCCTGCTATAGCTTCCTGTCAGCTGAATCCACCAGTAGCTGTCCCCGCCCTTCACCCTCCCTTCCCAGTCACTCCTCGCCTGGCCTGAGAAGGGAAGGGCGGAAGATCGAGATTTGCTCCATATTCCAGAGCGGGAGCGAAGCTTCATCTCTTGCTGGATCTTGCAGGCGTTTCTTCCGGCCCTTGTTGGTGCTTTGCGCACCTCAGTCTCTTGGGGAGATGCTTGACTTCCTCTCAGCTCCAAGACACTGGCTGGCCCATGAGATATGAAAGAGAGAAAGAGAATGAGAGAGAGAGAGGGAATCAGAGAGAATGAGAAAGAAAGAAAGAAAAGAAAGAAAAGAAAGAAAGAAAGAAAGAAAAAGAAAGAATGAGAAAGTGGGGGAGAGGGAAACAGATAGAGGAAAGAGAATGAAAGAAAGAAAGTGGGAGAGAAATGAGAAAGGGGAAGAGAAAGGCAGAGAATGAGAGAATCAGAATGAGAAAGAGACAATGAAAGAATGAGAATCAGAATGAGAGTGGGGGAGAGAGAAAGAGCTGAGAAAGAGAATGAGAGAATAAATGGGAGAGAGAAAAGAGGAAAGAGAGAGAAAGTGGGAAAAAGAGGGGAGAGAGAGAAAGAGAGAGAGGAGGGAGAGTGTCTGAAGGGACCCTATCCTGTCACTGGGAATCCAGGTGCTTCAAGTGGCGCACTGGATTCGTATTAAAATTATGAACTTGGTGGTCCCTAAGGTCCAAAAGGTTGGGGGCCCCTGGTTTAAGGTACAATTAAAATCAGGAGCAAGCAAGCTGCAGTAACAGAAATTAGTTTTAGAAGAGGAAAGTTGGTTTGCGTTTAATATATGTTGAATGTTAATGTAGGTTTTCTGCAATTGAAAGGCTATTTTGGTGAGTGATAGTATCATACATAAATTAGGTAATATTTGTTAAAGAGAATAACTTGCCTTAGCTATTAATGTGGCTGAGAATGGCCTAGCATCTTTATTGTTTTTTAAGAAAGAGAATCCAACCCATTCTTCTATTCCATAATGGGACTATGGGTAATAGAAAATAATTACCTACAAATAAATGATTTCAGACCATGCAGAAATTGTTAACTGAAATTGTTCATATTTCTCTTTAAATCTAAACTTCTGTGAGTATCTTAATAGAGATGGACATGTGATGCTGTACAAATGTTTTTGATTTCCAGATTGCAGTTGTGTCAGTTAGCATGAGAAGACAATTTGAAGATACTGATTTGCATTGGTTGGGTGGGGTGGGCAGGGGCTTACCAGGTTCTGACTCCTGATATATAACATTTGATACATGTATAACATTTGAGGTGATAAAATATTAAGACCATTGTTTGGCTTGTTAAACAACACATGTGTTAATGTGTTAAAACATTCTCAATAATGTCCTCATGACCTATGTCATATTTGATAAATAATTAGCAGGAGGTTCAAATATTCACGATACTTTTTGTGTGGTAATAGAAGAGATGGGTCATGCAGGAAAGGGAGAAAATATGATAATTGCCTTGGTAAAAATATAAAAGAAAAATTCAAGAGGCAGGACTAAAACCAACACAAATAGTACAGACTATTGAATTAATGAGGTGACATTAAATAAATTTGGTTTGGGACTCCCTCCCCAGTAATGAATCTGTAAATAGAGGGCCATCTGGTACTTATCCCAGTGTAATGGCTTCAAAGATGTCCCATAAGAAGCATTGTAACCCTTCAGTCAAGTTAGTAAATATCAAAGTTCTGGATCAGCAACAGTAAGTACCATAATACATTTGGATGTGAATGAACTGTACTAGAACTGCAGATTGATTTTAAAAAGGTGTACTCTTGCTTTTATGTTTGTCTTGTCAGAACCTAATTGGAGGAGTGGCTAATGGAAAGTTACACGGACTTTGAGAACTAATCTGCCTTTAGGTGTGCATTTATTTACCGTATTTTTCAGAGTATAAGACGCTCTGGACTATAAGACTTCCCTACCTTTTGGGGGGAAGAAAACAAGATATATGCTAGTGCATGGATATGGGAAATAATACGAAATTTTACCAGTTTGGAACTGTTTTAAGTTTTTTTCTTTGCATAGTTTGGTATTGTAATCAAAATCAGTAAGTTATTCAGCATGCAATCTGTTAGATGTAAAGCTTTTTCCCCCTCTCTATTTTCCTTCCAAGTAATATTTTAATTAAGTTATGAAATGCTTTTTAAATTCCAGCTAATTGTTGATTCTAGACAGAAATTTTACAATAAAAGGACACAAAGAAGAAAATAAGACTCATAAAACACAATAACTCTGCCTCTGCTTCCAGCAATTTTCCTCCTTGCAGCAAACAGCAGCCTGCTTTAGTTTCATTTTCAGCACAGCCTGATTAGCACAAGGAAAAAAAATCTGCCTCCCAGTAATTTGCCTCCTTGCAGCAAACAGCGGAGGCCTGCATGGCAAAAGACAATGGCAATCCCTACAGCCTGAAACAGCTGAGGGCCGGGAGGCTGATCCAACCGACAATCAACTGATTGTACTAATCAGACTGTGCTGAAGCTGAAATGGGCTGTTTGCTGCAAAGAAGTAAATTGCTGGGAGGCATAGGCCAAAGGGTGGGGTGCAGGTGGGTGGGGCTATATTCGATGTATAAGACACACCCAAATTTTAACCTTCTTGGGGGGGAAAAGGTGTGTCTTATACTCTGAAAAATACTGTATATACTGAAAAATATCTAGACCAGCTTCTTCTGTGATTTTAAGAGAGATGGCAAAAAATAAAATCTTAAAAGTTCCTTTAGGAATGAGCAGCATCAGACTGTAGGATTCTGTCTTTTCTTTTAAAAATTTTGCTATAGATCCAGAATTCACCAGTTAGAGCTACAAAATATGGCAGCTTAGATAGTGATAGTCATGTAGTGTTGGTCAGAAAGAAGCCTGTGATGCCACAAGCTGTAGCTTGTAGGAAAAATTATACATGCATAGAGATCTAGAAATCCTCATTGTTATAAAGGAATAACATAGTCACATGATGTGACGGTATTATAAATCAGCTTAATATAATTTAAACAGGCTGAAAATTTTAATTGACATGAATTTCAGTGCACATGGGCATATTTAGGTATACATTAAATCATATTAAATTCAGGAAATATAAACTTAGTAAACAATGGATAATGTTTGTTTTGTGCTGATCTTTATTACAGTGTGGGAGTAGGCTTCTTCATAGTGCATAACAGTTTTTGGTTGAGGCAGGTTGGAAAAAGAATAAACAGTTGATTATGTTGAAATTTGAATAGGTCTGAACAGGGTGGATTTGATTTAAATCAAGTTGATTTAAATCACGATTTAAATCATGATTTAAATCACCAGTAAAAAGGCTTGATTT
>JANHFM010002309.1:408892-425695 GCA_032468115.1 Grayia smithii
CAGAGATAAGCTACTCTCCCTGGCAGTGCGGGGATGGGGACAGAAAGAGCAAGATATGGGATCCAAAAGATATTTTCAATGGCCTACAATATTTTCATTTTGACATTACTAATGTGGTTCAGGAAACCATGATGTCATTTCCTTTCTGATGCTTAGTTACATAAATGCTGGAAAATAGCCATTGCAAACAACCCTCAAACAGATGGCCATGTGTATAAAATGCCAGAAAGCAAGATCAGCCACTAACTGTAAAAATGTTCCCCCGCATATGGTATAATGTTTATTTTATAATATTCCCTCCCTCTCTGTTTCTTTCTTGGATTCTCATTCCAAACCTTCATGTGTTCATTCTTCTAATTTTTCCAAGCACGAATTCCCCGGAGATTACTGTACACTTGTAAAGCTAAATAAATGACTATGTCCAATAAAACCACTCAAATATACATTAATCTAAACAGAATTTAATCCTTGTAATGCAATATTTATTGACCAGAATAGATCATTATTAGGGGGAACGGGTTTGAGAATCAACAATAAAATGAATGATACTTTAAAACAAATTGTTAACACCACTAGTGTTTGTATATTTACCAAGAAGTTGATCTTACTGAGTATAATGGTGCTTCCTACAGATAAGTAAATATTGTATAGGATTCCAGATGAAAGACCTCAAACAATGAAGTCCATGGGTTTTGTCTCCCATAGTACTTAAAGTAATATTTGACATTAACTTTAGTTGTTTGGAATGTTTGAATGATTTAATTTCCAGGATTTGTTTCTGGTAAATATTTTCATGAAACCATCACAAGGAGTATTTTGGGTGTGGTTTTATGGGCACAATTCAACTGTAGACAGAAACAGTCTTACAAATTAGAGCAGAACGGACAGATTAGGGCAGAACAAAGCAGCAAAAGCTGTTGGTGACATTAGCTTTACCATCCAAACTAGAAATACTTCTGATGATAATGATAATTGGTAAGCTTTGGGATAAAGCTGGAATCAACCCTGAGTTACCAGCATTTGCTGAGTGTAACTATGACAACAAGGATAAGATTCTGAATTTTATAAGCAGCAGGCTGTGGTTTAAATTATGCATTTTATTTTATTTTCTAATTCTAGCCTCGTTCCAAAAACGTCCAAATTATGTGATCATTCACAAAAACTCTGAGATGGGGAATGGGGAGAAGGAGATACAGCCCAACAGAACTGCCTGATCTTTGTGGCAATTATGGTCTATCTATTCATACATGATCACCATTTCCAAACTGATTCATCAGGGAAGGACTTGCATGTGTGAAAGAACCATTCGGGTTGCATGAAATATAGTTCTAATAAATAATACTGTTTATTTGCTATTGACCAAGCATATATTGTGAATGAGCAATGATGGTTTAACAATTTCTGCCTAAACCTGATGTATAGGTAAAGGTAAAGGTTTCCCCCACACATATGTGCTAGTCGTTCCCGACTCTAGGGGGCATCCTCATATGTTTAGGACAGGGATTGAAATGTTACACAAAGATGGGTGAGACCAAGGTCAGATCCATGAACTCTCTGAGAAACTGGTTCAAAGCTTACACTGAAATTTCACTCAAATGGCTCATATTGTGGGAATAAAACTGGAGGAAGGAGTACCATGTAAACCAAATTGGGGTATTTTATGCCCTCCCCACACTGTTGTCGTCTGCCAGCAGCCTGCGGAGCTGGCAGTGGAGTTGGACATGAGGGGAGGAACATGGGCCGGTCCTGGACTCTGGGGAAGGCCAGGATGAAGGCTCTGCATCAAGGCAGAGGTGAGGCCAGGGCCATCAGGGAGCAATGCAGAGCCTCCAGAGGCGGACAGCAGAGAGGCAGAGGAACAGAAGGAGCCTGTTCCTAGTGCACTCATGAGAAGAGCTTCCAGAAGGTAAGAGCAGGAGATGATTGGCCCCTCCCATAAAGCTTAAAAGAGCAGCAACGGCTCTTTGGCTTTTTGTAGGAAAGCAACGTTGCTACAATTGTTTATAGTCGGTGTCTTGTGCTTCTGAACTTCGTGGGGTTTTGCCAAGAAAAGCCTTTGGCAGGGTGACAAAGAAGACAAAGGTTTGTGATAAAGCCGAAGGACTTTTTCTGAAGGATTTGTTTTTGGAATTAATTTGGGCTAAGCTGAGAATGAAGTAATTCTCAGCTGTTCTAATAAAATACGTTTGTTTAGGACTAATTACATCTGGTAATGACTATTTAGGCCTAGGTCACAACATTAACATCATCATCTTATGTAACAACGCGGAGGACACCCTGAAGGTGGAGGATAGGAAGGCAGCGCTCACCCTCTGCAGGGCACATCAGGCAGCTGCCTGGGAAATCAAGGCAGCAGTGGCCGCCTCCTTTTTCAATAGAACCTCCTTGCTGTGGCTTCACCAGATGTAAGTGAGAGTCCATCCTGATGACCTCCGCTTGCCCCAGGACATTAACAAACTGGTAGTGGCAATGGAATTCTCGGCTGATGCCACATTAAATGCTGCCAAGTTCGCTTCCAGGGCCATTGCCTCATTGGTGACAGCCCGCTGCCTGCTGTGGCTTTGTCACTGGCAGGTAGATATGAAGTATAAATGGAAGCTAGTGTTCTGACCTAGGCTTCCTTAGAGATTAAACAGTAGAAACTTAGACCCGGCAAACCTCTTTAATTCATACGGCTGTAAATTATTGTCTTTTACAGTAATGACAGTCCACAAGGTTTGATAAACAGTCTTTCAGAGAAGGTTATCAACACCCACCTATCTCACATGGAATGCTGCCAAAGTTAATTTACAGATGCAGGGCAAGGCCAAACTTGGTATAGTCACAAACAGAATTTTCAAATCTTGTATTGGCCAGATGAACTAATTGCTTCCTACAAAAGATCACGTCCCGTTCGCTTCTCTTTTATATCTTATGGGAGGAGCCAATCATCTCCAAGCCTTACTCCCAAGTCAACCCTGTTTCCTTAATAGTTCCTGTCTCCTGGCAGCTTTGCGCATGCACATACTGGAAACAGGCTCATGCTGTTGTTCTGCCTCGCTGATGTCAGACTCCAGAGGCAGCAAAGAACTACCAGATGGCCTTTGTCCCCTCTCTGCCTCCAACTCTGAGCCATTGTCCAAGCCTTCCCCAGATTCCAGGACTGCCCTGCGTTCCTCCCCAACAGTTGGAATCTTCTGTCGGTGCTATTGGCTGCTGGTGGGCCACAACAGCTTTAAGGGTAGCAGGCTGGAGAGGCCCTGGAGCCCATTCTGGTGGACCAAAGACAGGAGAAAGGTCGTGCCTTCTTTATACAGCCGAACTGACTGCCGTCCCTCACCTTATTTTTGTAGGCCTTCATTCAGGCCTACAGACATCTGATTTGACTCTTCCCACCCCCAGAGGGCCTACTCCCACAGACAAGACCGCCAACTGGATTTAGGGATAGGAACAGGCAGCCAAAAGGCCATTTCGTGGCACCGGAAGTCTTCCCTTTCACTGCTCCAGATGACTGCAAATCCAACCCTTCCATTGGTGGCCGCCTAAGTCTATTTGCAGACCAATGGGAGGCAACCACGACAGATATTTGGGTCCTGAACACGGTAAGACTAAGTCTCACCCTCAAATTTCTCTCCACACCCCCAAGATTCTTCATTCGTTGCCCCATCTCAAAAGACAACACAAAGAGAGGCCTCATGGAAGCCACAATCCAACACTTGTTGGATATTCAAGCTATCCAACCTGTTTCAGACAACCAATGGGGCAGGGATTCTACTCCATCCTATTTGTAGTCCCAAAGACCTCGGAGGGGGAAGCAATTCTGGACCTGAAGAGATTAAACAACAACAACTACAGGTTGTTCTACAACTACAGGAAGTTCAAGATGCAGTCCCTCTAGTCCATACTGGAGAGCATCCGAGAAGGTGACTTCCTAACATCCATCAACCTGATGGAGGCATACCTCCACATGCCTATCCTGCCATTCCGCTGGCAGTTCCTACGGTTCCACTATGGGCCAACACTGTCAGTACAAAGCCCTACCATTTGGCCTGTCCTCAGCACCCAGGACTTTCACCAAAATACTGGCAGTATTGTCGGCACATCTCAGGGTGGTTCCGATTCACGTCCAGTGTTACCTGGACAACATTCTGATACAGTCCTCCTCCCACCTTGGGGCAACAGAGGATCTGCAAGTCACTATCTGGGTCCTCCAGGATCACGGGTTTTCCATCAATTTCGACAAGAGCCACCTGGTTCCACAGGGCACAGGAAAAAATCTTGCCAGACTTCTGTCTGGGCCCGACCCAAAAAGTGACACAACTTGGACGTTAAGAGGACCCTCCACATCTACATCAAGAGAACAGCCTCCCTTAGGAGGACAGAATCCCTGTTTATATCTTTCCAGCCCTATGCTGGGTAACAGGGTTACAGCATCAACTGTAGGCCGGTGGATACGGGCATGCATCACCAAAGTCTACGAACTTCAGGCGCTTCCATTATCTAGACAAGTGACAGCCCATTCCACCAGAAGTGCGGCCATGATGGCTGCAGGCCTCTATCAGCGACATGGTCCTCTCCATCCCCATTTATAAGGCACTACAAACTGGACACCTTCACTTCAGCTGAAGCGAAATTGCATACTACAGTTATTTTGCAGTTCTGGAGTCAAGTAAGTTGGGCCAGACTAGTTGGGAAAGCACCTGGTGCTTCAGTGAACCTATATTATGAGCATCTAATAGAACATGTGGAATATAGATATTTAAGTGGCAACAAAAAGAATTCAAACAATGTGTTTCTCAAATGAAATAGTGCACTTACTCAAAATTTTAAACAAAGTTTGTGGAAAGATATGTTTGAGTCATATAATAAAATTAATACCTTAATTGTGATGAAAATTGTGCATTGAACACCAAATCTGTTGTAAGAAGATGCCCGTGTTGATTGGCAGGGTCAACATTGGAGATCACAGTACAGTGATTCTGTAAAATCACATAGTTTTGAAGCTTAGGAACTGATTGATTGTGTTGCTCTCATTCCAATCCAGAATGGAATATCCATGCAATCGCAATAATATGAAGGATTTCTCAAAAGTTCTTAATGAAATGATACCTTTTGCTGTTAGATATGTATGCGCTAAGCAAGTCTAGAAAATGTGTATCCTCAAGTGAAGCTAAGATGTCCAAATTAATTATTTGGAATTGGCATAGATGATGGAGATTTAATCGGCCATGGAGATGTTTTTCACTGCTTCTCAGGGAGTTCTGTACAAGGCATATGGAGCATTCAGGCTTGTGTTACTAATAAGATTAAAATTGAAAAGCTAATCAAAACATCTTATTCATCTAAATTAGGAACAGAAAACTAGGACTTCAAGAAGAGTTGCTCTAAGGCTAGTTTAAAATATGGGCTTTAGGAATAGGTCAAAAATATTTCTAAAACACTTTTCATTACGGGCTGTATGTTCATTGCAGTGGCTGAGCTGTTACACTCTTTATGCAAAATGTAATCACTGAGGGAAGAGCTAGAGCAGGTGTCTCCAACCTTGGCAACTTTAAGACTTGTGGACTTCAACTCCCAGAATTCCTCAGCCAGCAAAGCCAGGCCACAAGTCTTAAAAGTTACCAAGGTTGGAGACTCCTGAGCTAGAGTATTGGTGGAAATGTGGTTGCATAGGAAGTTTAAATTTGGCTGAGAAGAAAAAAAACCTTGAATTTCTTAGGAAGACTATTTGGAAGTACTGTAGACTTTTAGGCTGTGCTGAGAAGCATTTTGAAGAAGCACCAGCTTAAAGGTGTGATGCAGATTTTGCTACCTGCAGAAGCAAAATGTTGTCATATCTAGTACTGACTCTTGTCTTTCTACCCCCTACCCAGGTGAAAAAATAAGCTGTAAAAATTCTGAAAGAGATGGAACATAAGTAGAAATAAAATAACATAAGTTAAAGTAATATTAATATGCCTTGAAGTATAATAAAATATAGTAATAATATAGTAATATTAATAGTGATAAAATGTGCATTCTTGAAACTGACATCTTTAGGTTAACTTTTTTGTTATCTGAGACTCTCCAGTTTTTTGGATTTAAAATCTTGTAAATGTCTAGCTGGTATATATACCTGGTAGTTCATATGGGAATTGGCCCGGTACTTGTAAAGGACTTTACATTATAATATAGAAACTTTATTCTCTGACTGTAATCAATTTTATCTTAGAGTATAGTTACTTAGCCCAAGCTAAATGTGTATTTGAGGAATGGTTTTATTCTTAAATAAGATGAAAAAAATGTTTTTAAGGCAAAATGAGAAGCTTAAAATACAATGAGATCTGGATCTAGCCAGTATATAACCACATTTTGCAGCCAGATTATATCCTGGAGATACAAATCTCAGAATGGTTACTGTGCATTCAAGCATGGAATTCCAAGTTTCTTTCAATAACCCTGGAGCTGCAAGATGGGGAATGCTAATTGATCTTACCCTTAAATGGGAGTAGGAAACAATAGGGTTTCATCTAGTGCTGCTGGAAATCCCAGGTGTTTTCATGGAGAGATATTTCTTAACCCTGTTGCTATCTGTTCTTTTTTAGACTGGCGTGTTTGATGAAGCTTATAGAAGGAGTCTCCTTTGGATAATGTTAGGTCTCAAGGTTGTAATGGTCTGACAATATGGAGTCCATCCACATTTAGAGAGGAGTTAGTTGGGGAATTATTAGTACTTTCAAAATAGATATTTTTATAGTTAGGCAGAAGAGCTAATTTGGTGTAGTGGTAAAGGCATCAGGCTTGAAATTGGGAGACTATAAATTCTGCTCCTGCCTTGGTCATGAAGGCAGCTGGGTGACATTAAGCAAGTCACTTCCTCACAACCATATAGGAAGGAGGCAATGGCAAACCACTTCTGAAAAATCTTGCCAAGAAAACTGCAGGAATTTGTCGGGGCAGTCTTGGAGAATCAGAGACTGTTGAACAGTGGGGGGGGGGGAATATTTAGACAAAAAGGGATGGAAAAAAGTGTTTATAAAAAATGGAAGACAGACATTCCAGTCAGTGTGAGATCTACGGTTCTATAGTTTGGCAGTATTTAAAAAAAAAAGACTTTCATAGAGTAGAATGGAAATTCTTGAGTTCTCAAAAATATAGGCTTATCAGTCATTAAAAAAAAGACAAATACTGTGACTGTGAGATTTGCATAGATAACGAAAATAACAGATTACTAATGTAGATGTGTATTTAAAATGTATTTAAAAGGTTTGATGGCTAAAGATAGTGTAATTGAAAGAAGCAGAGGCAAACGTGGACTCCCAACAAAAGGGAGGTGGTGGAATTAGAAGTATTCTGCTCAATAATGGAGGTGGAGTTACAGAAGCGTGTAAAGAATCGCCTTCCAGGTTTTAAAAGTTCATATAGCAATAGCACTCTGGAGTGTGTGTATAGAAATATAATTACATTTTTAGTTACATTGCTTTGGAGAAGAAAAGATGACAATTTCATTCAACTTGTCTGTTAATATTCATGGATAATTCTGCATTTATTGAACTTGTCTCTTTTTAGAAAAAAAAAAATTAAGGCCGTGGGCATTGGGCTTTACTAGGGCAGCATTTTACATTTTATACATGGGAGGAAGCAATGATGTAAGTATAGAAGAGTTCGCTCATTAATATAGTTTACTCCTATCGGAATAATTTTTTTGTGATGAATTCTGCCAATAAAACAATAAAGTTAATATAACTGTATGTGGTGTTTTAATTTTTTAAGTCAGGGATCCTCAAATTACGGCCTGGGAGTTGGATACAGCCTGCAAAAGCCATTAATCCAGCCTGTGCAGGACCACGAGGCTGCCCTGCCCACATCACCCCACCTTCCTGTGGCCCCCACCTGCCTTCTGGAGGCCAGGGAAGCCAAAAGTAGGACGTGCGGAGGCCAAAAATGGACCTGTTTTTTGCCTCCCCTGTCTCCAGACACACACACACACACACACACACACCCCTCTCATACAGACTCAAAGGCAGCCACATCCCTTTACTAACCTGCTTTCCACTCTCAGGAGCATAACAAATTAAACTTCAATTTGTGTGTATTGTTTGGACTGCTAAATTGGCCACGTCCACTCAATCACCTAGCCATGCCCACCCAGTTGGTCCAGCCCCCAAACAGTCTGAGGGACCGTGAATTGGCCCCCTATTTAAAAAGTTTAAGTGTATGCTAGTCGTAAATGCAATCCTTCTACGTCAGTTGGGTATGTTTACTCTTGAAGGTCTCATGAGGGTTGTTTACAGTTGAAAGCACTGCTTCATCCAAAGAAGCCAGCAACACAGTAAAACAATGAAACTAGTCAAAGATTTATTCTACTGTAGAAAGTCACAGCACTTATTATTTTTATATTGAGACATAAAATCTCTTAAAATGCCTTCCTTTTTATTCTTTTGCTTTTAAATATTCATTCTCCATAGTACTTGGAGACATCAGCCAGGATTGGGTATTGCTCCACTGTTCCTTTAAATAACTGAGCCAAATTTCTTGCCTTAGTTCCTGGCTCCGCCCCTAAGTCCCGCTTTTCGCTCAGTTGTTCTAACAACTAGGTGTGTTGGTTATTCTCTCTCTCTCTATTGCCTTAATTCCTGGTACTTGTGAGTAGTTAGCAGCCCCTTTTAGTTGGTTTATTTGCCATTTAGATTTGGGTTAACTTCCCTATCTCCTTCCCTGTGTGTGGGGGGGGAAAATCTTGAACATTTCTCTATTTGCACCTACTTTTTGTCTGATTAGGCATTCATTTTGAGAGTAGTCTTGCCACATACACATAACAATGTAGCAAACAAAATTATCTTAAATCCTTAAACTAGCTTCTTGCTTATTTTGGAAGTAAAAAAAACTTCTTGTCTTTAATCTTCACATTTCACCATCTCTTCTGTTGCTGTCTTCTGCAATGCAAAATTCAGTGTTGAACTATGTGAAGATCTTCTTCCCTTTGCTCTTTCTTCGTTAGCATTTTTTTGAATTTCCACATGAAAAATCTAACAATGGCAACTTACTATTCCTTTCTCCAAACCAAATTTTCTGTGAGATCTTCTGAACAACACTTTAGCTATACTTGGTTCTAAAACATTTAGTGCAGCCTTATTTGATCAATTTTAATTTTTCCACTGTGTTGATGGAAGACACTTTATGGAAGAATTTATTCCCCCAAATGCCATAGACATTAATGATGGTATAGCAGGTTTGTGTCCATTATGTTTTGGAGGGGATTAATATGTAATATAATTCTAGTATTCTTCACAAAATCTTATCTGGAAGATTTAGACTGAAACTTCTGATCTAGTGAGATCATAGCCCGTAGGTTGGGGACCCCTGGATTATGAGACTGGATTCCTTTCTCTGACAGAGAATGTTTGCGTTCTGTAGTTTCAATTTTTTTAAAAAAGGACTATTTTGGCATTGAAGGACCAGTAGATTTCTTAGGTAATTTCATTTTTCTGTTATTTTTATTTCTTTATTAAATTTACTTGCTGCCCATATTACCACAAGGTGACTCATACAAGACAGTTATATAATAATAGTTACATTATGTGTCTCATGGTGTGAAATCTCCACTTAAAACAGATGTCTTACCTGAACGTCCCTTCTCGGCACGCTACTGGAGAATCCTTGCCTGGGTAGTTCCTTATCCATTGCCAGGGACTCAATGTAGGTTTTTTCTTCCTTACTGACCACACCTCCTTTGTTTGGCTGAGCTTCAGTTTGTTCACAAAGGCATAGTCTCCAAAGTAGGGAAGCTAGATGCTGGAAGAAAGCCAGGCTTCCTGGGGCCCGCTAAGATTAGGAAGCCAAAGAGTGGGCTGGATTCGCCAGCAGCGTGCTGAGAAGGTAAGACAACATCCATTCTTCAGTGCACTGCCTGGAGAATCCATGCATGGAATATACCCAAGCAAGTAGACTAAGGGAGGGGTGCTGACTGATCCCGGGAGCCGGGAATAGAGGTTACTTTCTGCAGCACCCATCGTCAAAAGGACGCCTCAGCCGAGGCAAAAGTGTCCACCTTGTAATGGCGTATGAATGATGTCAATGAAGACTGAGAGAAATCCTGTCCTGAGGAATTCTCCAGGGATGGGATATGGACAAACCCTGCAGATCTATGTAACAAGGTCACCATGGCCAGTGAGGAGCGACGAGCAGGATGTTTGCCTTTTCCATGATGATCTTCCGAATCACCCTCAGGATGAGAGGAATTGAGAAGGCATAGAGGAGCCCCTTTGGCCAAGGGCAACGCAAGGCGTCGCATCCCTCGGTGCTTTGGCACGGAAACAGGGCAAAGAATCGTGGCAGCTGAGCATAGCTTGGTGTCGTAAAGAGGTCCAGGAGAGGATGTCCAAACCTGGCTGACAGCGTCTGGAAGAGTTCTGGGTCGAGTCGCCACTCCGACTGATCTATCTGAGTCCAGCTTAACCAATCCGCTTGAATGTGGGCTGAACCGGTGATGTGCTCTGCCCTGAGGGAGAGTGTGTGACACTCTGCCCAGTTGAATAGTTTCTCTGACTTGTCCATGAGCAGTCTGGACCGCTGTCCCCTTCGTGGTTCACAGGTGCCTTCGCAGCTATGTTGTATGTCAGAATGAACAGCAGAGTTCGCAACGGCAGAGTAGAAGTGGCGCAGAGCCAGATGAACTGACCGCAGCTCCAACCAGTTGATGCTCTTCCTTGCGTCTATAGGAGAACAGTGGCCCTTAGCCACCTGAGAAAAGTGATGGGCACCCTACCCCGCTAGGCTCCCATCAGTTGTGATCGTAATCCGATGAGGCTCCAGGAAGACACAACCCCTCCTTATCACCTCTGATGTCCACCAACGGAGGGAGCGATGAACCTTCATTGTGAGGCGGATGGTAGCTCTCGAGTTGCTGTGACCCTGTCTCTGGTGTGGGAGTAACAGCAACGGTAACGGACGAGCATGGAAGCGAGCCCATGGAACCACAGCTATACAGGATATAATCTTTCCTAGGAGTTGTAACAATAGGATCAGTGGGAGAGGACCTTGTGTCACAAGTTGAGCGATACCAAGTTGACGCTCCCGGGACCAAAAAAATTCAGCCATTGACGGAGTCTGTTTGCACCCCCAGATGAAGTATGCTCATTGTGGGAGTCAAACGGCTCTTCCATAGGTTGAGAGAAAAGCTGTGTAGCTGTAGGGTCTGTATTACAGTGTGTAAATCCTCTAAAATTTGAGTCTGTGAGGAAGACAATATCAAAATATCGTCGAGGTAACATAAGACCCTGATTGGAATTTGCCGAAGAGATAACTAACAATTTTGTAAATGTTCTGGGGGCCGATGACAGGCCGAAAGGCATGGTCCAGTACCGAAAATGTTGATTATTGTAAGTAAATTTGAGGAAGCGGCGATGTGCTGGCCGAATTGGAACATGGAGGTAGGCCTCCTTCAGGTCAACTGACATCAACCAGTCTCCCTGCCTTATACATCTCAGGATTGATCTGAGTGACTGCATCTTGAATTGGTGGTACACGACAAATAGTTCAGCTGCTTGAGATCCAAAATCCCCCTACAGCCCCTGGAACTTTTTGGCACCAGAAATAGGATGGAATAAAACCCAGTCCAATTTTGTTCTAAGGGCACAGGTTAGATGGCGCAGATATCCAACAGATGTTGTATCTCTGCGTCCATCATCCATTGCTTTTCCGAATTCGGGGAGACCGGGCACTGAATGTACCGGTTGGGAGGGCTGGAGTGGAATTCTAAGGTGAGACCCAGAGTCACCGTTTGAAGGATCCAAGCATCTGTCATGGATGACTCCCATTGACGGCAGAATGATAGATGCGTCCGCCAATGGGAAGCGTGGCCTGACAGTCACTTGCCACATCTAAAGGGTCTATTGCCCAATCCTCGGAATGGTCTTTTTGACAGAGGCTGGTGTCTACCCCGATCCCTGAAGGAAGCCCTATCGTAGGGGCGATCGAATCCCTGAGCATAGGGCTGGGATAATAGGACTGCTGGGTCCAATGTCAATCCAAAAGGCCTGATGCTGCGAATAGGGAGTATACCGCCTATCTTAGCCTGTAAAAGAACTTTTGTATATTGACTTCTATTGGGAAATTGTTCATTTTACTGTTTGTATTAAAGCTGGCTAGAGTACCCCCATAGTGATATAGATGGCAAATAAATTTAACTCATAAATAAATATTCATAGAAACACTTGTTTTATTATTTCCATTTTCTGAATTTGCTTACATTAATCCATTTTGAATTTAGAGTAAAGCTTTTCTCCAAAGTAGAATCCTCCTTATACCAGATTTCTAAGATTTATAGTCCAATACATCTATAAAAAGCAAGATTAGAAAAAGTTGACTTAACCTACATTCAGCTAACAAAATTGGTATAATATTTTCGTTGATAAAATCTTTCTTCATTTCTCCCTTGAATTAACATCAAAGTTGATGTTTGTAAAAGCTACAAATCTAAATATATTTTGCTCTCATTAGTTAAGACAACATTTCCTTCATATTGTTACTGATTTCTTCACTCAGGAATGTTTTGATCTTCCTTGTATCTTTAAAAGGCTAGATGGAAGCTGTTTAGTGAGAAAATTATAATGCCATATTTCAGGCCCATTGATTCAGATGTTAAAGATACTGGATCAGGAGTATAAGATGGCAGTCTGGGCAACAGTTTAGTAAATGGAGTTGTATATAGAAAAGAGACAGTAGTTAAAAGCGGCCAATTTAAGAAAATATTTTGGTATCTTTGTGATATAAGGTAAAAAGATAATGCTTGGACTAAGGCTGAACAAAAGCAGTTGAAATGACCTGAAGTTACTGCCTTGAATATAAAAGTTCAAACAATTACTGTATTTTTCAGACTATAAGATGAACCTGACTATAAGACACACCTAAATTTAGAAGACGAAAACAACAACAAAAAGTTTTTGGCTTACCTTTTTTCAGGCCTTTTCCAGTCTTTTTTCAGCCTATTTCCGGGGCTTTTTTCGGCCCATTTGCTAGGCTTTTTCTGGCCCATTTTTTCAGAAAAAATTGATATGCTAACTCAAGTTATAAAATTAGAAAGACTCATGGTCTACATCCACTATATCTTTATTTCATAGTAGAACAACTAAAGTATAGAGAATTCAGTTAGTTGTGCTAAATATTTGGAAAAGAGAGTAAAGAGTAAACAATAGGACTTGCATCCTTTAACATAATGTTTATAACGTTTGCTCTCCTTAGTTATATTCTAATACGCACTACCCATCCTATAGTAATTTTTGGCTCAGTTGATGGCCTTCACAATTACAGTTCAGCAATAATGAATTTTAGTCTTGCTAATAAATGTTATCCTTGACTTGTCTAATAATACTGAATTATGTTTTCCAGGACTAGTTCAATCAGATTTGGGCTTCATCATGACAAAGATTGCCTATTAGAATAATTTGACTATTACAGGAATTTTTATTCCCAATGGTAGGAGCTACTAGCTGTTAAAATGTTCTTCAGCTCTGAACTTCTATCTCTAGTCAGCAACGCTAGGAGTCAAGCATAATAGAATTTGGATTCTGAAAACATGGAATCCATGCAAGTCTGACTCTTTATTGTGGCACTATCAAATCTTAGGTACTAGAATTTGATGAATTTTTTAGGAAGTTGAAAAAATCCTGGAAGAAAGCAACCTATTTCTATATTTTCTAGAAAACTTGAATAGATATTCATACTTGCTCAGCTGGAAGGAATGTTGGCTGAGGGCAACCGGAATTGTAGTCCAGCTCTGTGTTACACTCCAAATGGGATAACTGATCTAAAGAAAGAATTTTAGAGAGTGACTGTGCTGTTAGTTTTATCCTCTGTGTTTCATGTTACCTTAGAGACATATAAAGGAGAAAAACAGCTTTCCAGACTAAAATAGAGTTTGGTAATGGCAACAAATTCAGTTAGCTTCTCTGAAGCAGTATTTATCAGACTCAGCAACTTTTAAGATACGTGGACTTCAGTTCCCAGAGTCCCTCCTGCATGCAGTTGAGGAATTCTGGAAGTTGGAATCCACCCATTTTAAAATTGATGAGGTTGACAAATACTGCTCTAGAAATATCATTGTGTGAATGGCATTGGTTAATTTTAAAGAACATAAGCATAAGAAAAAAGAGATCCTCAAAAAGGATGGCTAAGCACATTGATTTGTGCTTACAAAATTGTAAGCCACCCTGAGTCTCCGGAGAAGGGCGGGATATAAGTTGAAATTTAAAAAAAAAACGTACATAGGTAGAATAAGGATGGTGGCAAGATGCAGTCCTGATGCACCTTTCCCTGAATGTCTATTCTGACCCAGAGGAACCCTTCTGGGAAGAACGTGACTTCGAAGAAATGATTTCTTCCTAGCCCAAAGGCTGCAATGGTGGTTTGATTCATATACAAATAATAGAGCAAAAAAGTAATCTGCCTATCAATTGATATGAAGTTATATGTGTATATAATAAGAACTAATATGTCAACTCTGAAGGGAACCTGGCCAGTGCCATTTTGGAGGCTTCAGGTTGCCACAATGCAAAGAAGGGATAAGGAGGGGGGACATAGTTAGATGGGGGGTTTGTAGCCAAAACAAAATAGTTTCCTGTGAGAACCAAGGTCATTCCAACAGGTGGCTGGAGAAAGGAAGAGTGAAATAATCAGACAACTGGCCAGCACCTTGATTGGACAATGTGACTTATTGTTTGGGGGAAAGGGGGCACTTTCACTTTTTAATCAGGTGAAAACTGCAGGAGCTTTCATAGACAGTTTTCACCAGGTGTGCCAGTATGATATCTCTAATAAAACTGTTCTTTGAGGAATCTGCCTGCCTCGGAGTTCTTCTTTCTATGGGGTATTACTTGGAATGTTCACATAATACAAACTAAAATAAGAAAGAACAAATGAAAAAGAGAGGAATAACAGAAAAAAACCCTCTGAAAGCACAATTTAAAAAGTAAATAAAAGAAGTAGCAGTGTAGGCTGCTGTTTATAACCTAGGTAAGCATTTTTTTTTTAAAAAAAATCTATAAATATTCATGGTCAAATAACACAACCAATTTATGGTCATCATTGACCCATTTGTGTCTTTTCTCTGTCCCAGATAAAATTTCATTAGCTTCATTAAGCTATTCACACATCTCTATACATCTTAGATGGGGGGGTCAGTACAGAGTCAGTAACCTAATGAAGATTTTCATACTGGGTAGAGATTTTAATTATTTGTTGTGTTCTTATTATTCTAATGCAGGGCAGTGGTTCGGCCCAGTTCACGCGATCTGATAGCCGTGACGGTGTGACGTCACCAAAGCGGTTCTCCTGCACGCCTATACTTACGGTTTACTGCTCTGCGCATGTGCAGAGCGCTTTTTTGAGGGTTTTTTCCCAAAAAAATTACTGCGCAAGCGCGGAGCGCGCATTCAGCACACGCATGAGCAAAGTTCTCGCGCGCATGCTGATCACGCACAAAGTGCGTGCATGAAGAGAACCAGTAGTAAAGGTAAGTAGGACCCACCCCTGATGCAGGGGTATCAAACTCAAAGCCTGGAGCTGGATCCAGACCATGAGGTGCTTAGATCTGGGCCTCAGTGCCATCCTGGAAACTGCGAAGGACCCGCTCACAGTGCCTCTGCCAGCGAAACAGAGCTCAGGAGGGCTGCATGGGCCCTCCTGAGCTTCGTTTTCACTAACAGACGGTTGCAGGAGACTGTTGCAGGCAAAAACAGAGCTCAGGAGCCCGTTTTCACTGGCAAAGGGCTCGGGCCATTCACAGGCGCCCCCGACATGAGTGATATTGAGCTGGCCATGCCCACCCTGTCCACACATCCCTGTCCCCCCAAGGTCAAACACAACCCTGATGCAGCCCTCAATGAAATTGAGTTTGACACCCCTGTTCTAATATATATAATTATAATTCTGTAACTGGGGAGGGAACAATTCAACTGGTCTGTCTAACAGTTTACTGAATGCTGTTGTTAGTATTACTATGAAGTCATCACTTCCCAAATGCCAGTCTCTTAAAAACTGAGGCTGCTGGGTGGGATTCAGCATAGAGGTCAGATAATTATTGAATCACTTCCTACAGAGGATGATCTGTGCCTGTATTCTAAGTGGAGGAGGATGGTTATTGTATATAACAATTTCCATCTCTTTGAAGTATACGAAGGAATTTACCACCAAGAATTCCAAGAGTGGAAAAAATAAGTGGTTTGTTTCCAATCCCACACTAATTAAAATTGCTGTCCTATCTTTAGAATATCTACTTGCTTTGCTCTCAGATGCCAGTCATTAGTTGATGGGATAACCTTCTAATTCCATGGCCCAAGTCTTTTGCAGAAAAGGCAAATCAAAATTGGATAGATTCTTCAAAATATTTAATACAGGAAAATGTGGATTATTCCATAAAATGGACACGAGTCTGTGTGATTTAAGAGTCAGCAGGTTATTCAGTGAGATTAGAGGAGTTCTTTAAAATGGATGATGCCCTTCTTGTGAGAAGAGAGATTGTTTCTTGTACCTTTGGGAAATTACTCAAGCTATTGAGCTCTAGAGGTGATAAGTGGAATGGGTGGCAGCCCTTTATTCTTACCTCTTTGATATTTCAAGTGATCGACATTTAGAACTTCTGCCTGCTCCCAAAACTTCCCTATAGTTAGGGTTAACTACTTGAGGCAGATGGTAGCCTCTCCCTTTGCATACAAACCTTGTCAGAGTATGATCATAGACTGGAATAGACATGGCAACAGATCAGCCAGTGAGAACTACCGTATATTCCGGCGTATAAGACGACTGGGCGTATAAGACGACCCCCAACTTTTCCAGTTAAAATAAAGA
>JANHFM010002309.1:425795-437131 GCA_032468115.1 Grayia smithii
CCCCAACTTTTCCAGTTAAAATAAAGAGTTTGCCAGCCATGCATCTTGCAAGGTCAGTACCTGGCGTATAAGACGACTCCCCACTTATCTGAAGATTTGAATGGGTTAAAAAGTCATCTTATACGCCGGAATTTACGGTAAGTTGAAATTAAAAAAAAAAAGACAAAAGATGTTAATGTATGAGTTGTTCTTTTCTAAACTAAACTTCAGTATTCAGGTTAAATTGCCATGTTGGTACTTTGTGATAAATAAGTGGGTTTGGGGTTACAGTTTGGGCACTCGGTCTCTAAAAGGTTCACCATCACTAGTCTATTGCAACTTCTTCAGAGTGTTTGATGGTTGAGGTAGTATACAGAATGGAAATCAACTACATCAGGGGTCCCCAACCCCTGGTCTGTGGACCAGCAGCGGCCCAAGACATGCCAGCAACTGGACTGTGCAAATAAGGGAAACCCCATCTGCGGGATACATGCAGCACAGGGAACCATATCCCATGTGGTCCGTGGAAAAAACCTCTCTCTACAGAACCAGTCCCTGGTGCCTAAAAGGTTGGGGACCTCTGAGCTACATGAGATGCTCAGTGTCTCTCACTGCCTTTTTATCATAGGAACAGTAATTTCTCTCTTTCTAAAGTGTCTCTGTGCATTTTTCTTCCTGAAGCCTTCCTGACCTCTACTTCTGCTACTACCTTTAAAGAGAGAAAACATTACATGGCCCTCATGTCAGTAAATCAACCCCTCAGCACTAACAATTCAAGGATCTTCCATTTGACCTTTCCTTGTTATGGTGGTAGTTGTGTCCTACTCATCTGATCCAGCTCATTACTGCTGCCAGCCTTGGGATGAGACTGACATTGCAAATAGTTCTAATAGTCTAGATAGAAAAAAATCCAAAATAGCTTTATTTATTTGAAATTTAAAGGCACTCAGAACTGTTTGAGTACTTAGCAGTAAAACATTAAAACATACAAAGTGAATAAAAACATTTACAATAAAATAAAATGCAAAACGAAAACATCAAACTAGGCTATTGGCAAGGCAGAAATTCAAATTGAAAAGAATGCTTATTAAAAAGCCTGAAAAAAAGGTCTTCACATGGCATCAAAATAATGCTAAAGTGGACATAGTTAAGCTTCTTTGTGGAGGGAATTCCCTCCATTATCTCTTTCTGAGGGTCTTCAGTACTGTTTCTGAATTTCCATCCTTCAAAACACATGAATATCTGCTAGTATATGACTTGTTTGATTTGACAAAGAATGAGAGATTAAATGGCTTGGTTTGAATTTCCATGTTTGTACAGGCAGCCCTCAATTTATGATCTTAATTGAGTCAGAAATTATGGTTGTGAGTTGTGCTGGTCATTAAGTAGCCTTTTGTGCTGCAGACATTAAGTGAATCATTGTGGATGTTAAGCAGATCCATTGTCTGCAATGGTAACTTTTCCCCAGAAACAGGAACTAAACACTGGTCCCTCCCCCCTTCCCAATATTGCAAATCACAATCCTGATTATGATTCTGCAATGAAAGATTGCAAATATAACAATCTAAGGGGTTTCACTCTTCCCCCTCACCAATAAGGCATTAAATGTGGACTGGTTGCCAAATACCCAAAACATGACTGAGGTATGTCCGCCCCTCCCCCCCAACCTTTTTTTGTTGTTGGAGGCTGGTAACACCAACTCTGGGAAGAGGTTAATAGAGTTGGAAGGGATTTATACTGTAACTCAATTTAGTACTCAACCAGTTGCCTCTGAGACATAGTTAACATTTCAAACATTTTAAATTTTGAAGGGAGGTTACTGCTTATTGCTGAGCTAATAAAAGCTTGAACAATGGCTCTTGCTATCTATTTTAATGCAAGTGAAGACTTGTACCACTTTTCTAAATGAAAAAAAAAGGGAAGTACTCCTTTGGGAGTATAAATAAATATGCAATATTTAAGATCTTTATATTTGTACCTCCTTCAAATATGTATTTTTAAATGATATTGATTGAGTTTCTCATGTTGTGGTTGTTCAGAAATGTTGTGAGGCCTGGCTCTTTACCCATACCTTTGATGAGAGGGCGATGGAGACTCTTATTATGTTTATTATGATTTATTATGTTTACTATCTTTAATTTTTTTTGTTACAATTTCCTTGTTCGATATGAGCTTCCAAAAATAATTAAAAGTTGGGAAGTATATAGGTGTAATAAATTATTATTAATTTTGTAATCAAGAAGGAAAACCCATTTTGTATTTAATTTGTTAATGGTATTTAAGAATGTTAGCAGTAAAAGGCAGAATGAAAAGTACAGCAGGGTAAATTTTTCACTGCAAGACAAATGAAAAGGATATTCACTATTCTTTCATAGTCCTTTTGTTCACATGCTGAGGTCTTTTGTGCTGTATAAATAGTACTGGAGAACTGGATTTTTAGAAACTTCATACCAGGGCATAGAAATTAAAAACATTTTTCCAGGTTAGGATATGGAATAGCATGTGCTTCTATTCTGTTGTGTTAAATTATATAACATGAAAACTGAAGATTAGAATCACACGTTTGAAGGAATTGTGGGGAAATAATTCCATTATTACTCTTATCTGGAGTTTTCTTTTTTAACATCCCAGAACTCATTGTCCAGATGCTCCATCAAGAACTTAAGCTTGTCATACGGTATTCTTTAATTACACTGTAAATGTAAGAGAGACGTGTGTTTTGTGTACGTTCCATAATGTTCAGTCCATCCATCCACCCATGGAATTTATGAAGGCACCCATCTCAAACAAGTGATCCTCGGTAGTAGACAATCATAAAATGAATTAAAACCAAACCAGACTCAATGTCTTTTATTTATATTTGCATTATAAATTTCAGAATCGCAAACCACTATGAATAAAACTGTGAAGAACCCCAACCTGGATAACACCTGGCAGTATTCAAAATTGATTCTTGGATACTTTGCATTGTATAGCTAGGCTAAATCCATTAAGTGCTTGTAAACAATGGTACCTGCTGTGCATCTTGAAGTCCTTTTGTTCTTCTTTGTTCTTTAGTTGTTCAGTTTTAGCATGAATCCTGGAGAGTTCAAACAATTCAGCTGTAGTATCTGATTTTATAATTACAACTTTCTGTCTTACTTAGGTTTTGCTGAATATTGCAGTCAATTCGGGTGAACTGGTAGTGATGAAAACTACTGCTTTGGGTGAACCGGTAGTAAAAAAAAAGCTACCAGTTCCTCCCAACCGGTATTTCCGACGATCAGCTATGCCGTGCTGTTTAGCTTTGCTAGAAAGCAGGAACTCCTGCTTTCTAGAGAAGCTAAATTGCACAGCACAGCTGATTCCCCCCCCAACTGTTCTGTTTACCTTCCCAAGCCTCTTGGCGCATACTGTGCATGTGTGTATTCATAGCACGCGCAAAAAGAAGCTTGGCAAGGTAAGTAGTACAGCGAGGGGGGATCAGCTGTGCCACGCAGTTTAGCTTTGCTAGAAAGCAGGATTTTGTGCTTTCTAGTGAAGCTAAATCATGCGGCACAGCTGAACCCCTCCCACTGTTCTACTTACCTTTCCAAGCCTCCTTTTGGTGTGTACTATGTATGCATGTGCACAGCCCACGTTTGGTGGCACTGCGCTTGGCGCATATGCGCAGCCAGCAAAATGGTAGCAAACTGGTTCAGATTTCACCACTGATTTGAGGTTAGTTTATATACTGTGAATAAAGAAAGATTACACATCTCTGTTAAAATGCCGGACTTTTGAGATGTAAAAAATTCAGACCAAGGCCACTTCAGGATTTTTCAATAAGTTTCAAATATTAAACAATTAGGTGCAGAAGTTCTACTGTAGCATCTACAATAGCCAATTTGAATCTGAATTTGATTTGAATCTGTTGTTTCTTTTTCACCTTTACCAGAAATCCAGCACATATATCACTGTACATTCTATTGTACTTTTTATTTTATTTTTTTACTTTTTTAACAATGAGATTTAATGAAACCACTTTGAGGTATAAATGTTTTCTCACTGTCTCTTTTTAATCTAAATCAAATAGCCTAAATTGGCACCCTCTCTACTCCTTCATCCTATTAGATCTGTTAAGGCGATTGCTGGTTAGGGTTGAAATATTGATGTTTTCTTTTATACACATTTTATTTCAGTGCCTAAAAACAAAAATACTGTCCAGGGTTAACTGTGTGTGTCCTAATACATTGCTGCTGTGGTTATCTTACTCCTTTGCATTTCTCAATATGGATTGGGCTCCTCTTGAACTTTAAGACAGCTTAAGGTAGCACATTATTTTCACCATGTTTTTATTTAGGACAGAAATTTCTGAAGCTTTTTCCCCCTTAACCATACAGATTCCATCTTTTATTATTTGGATAAAATGAGATGGCTGTATACAATTATATAACTTCATAAATCTTATTGTAGTTCATCTCGTTCCATGTTTATGATCATCTCACGGTAGAATGCTCAGAAAGAGATCACTGCCTGTGTAACTAAAACAACAGTAATAAATCTATTGTGCAGTAAGGATGAACAAATTTATTATAATTAACTTTTTATAAGATAGGGTCCACACTGAACTGGGGAATCTGTGATTCAGTAGAAATAACTGAATTGTCATTACAAAGCCCATATTTTTGAAGTTCATTGACTATTCAGTCAGTGAGAACTGTATTTTAGAAATTGATGCTGAACTAAACCCTTCCTCCCTCTCTCCCTCCATTCATCCATCCATCGTGAATAAGCTAATAATGTATTTGAGCACATTTGTGAAAGTATTCAATCACTCTAACTTGGTTTCTCATGTCCAATAAGATATGTTGTGTGTGTGTGTGTGTGTGTGTGTATGTAGGTCTTTGGTTATTCGGGTTTTCTCCCGCATAGAATTGGAAATATCTAACCAAAGACCTACATATAAACACCCGCGAAAACCTCAGAAAACACACACACACACACACACACATTTTCTATATATAAATTGACTTTTTAAATTGTTCAATATATTCTATATATAAATTGACTGTTTCCTATGATTCAATTGCTTATTGGTTCCCTATGACTATCATTAAGGTGTTGTACCTTATGATTCATGACGAATGTATCTTTTATGTACACCAAGAGAGTATACACGAAGACAAATTCCTTGTGTGTCCAATCACACAAGAATTCTATTCTATTCTATTCTATCCTATTCCTATTCCTATTCTATTCCTTCTGTACATAACTGAAAATTCAACCAGGCCTGTTCCATCATTTAACTGGTAGATTGCTTTTGTTTCTATTGTACCACAATCTTCTAGCTATTGTTTGGAGTTCTGTATTGACCTCTAACTTTTGAATAATATTTTAGTATTTCCCAAATAATGTTGACATTCTCTTTTGCTGGAGACTTGAGAAGTCTTAGTGATAGAATTCTCCCAACTAGCTTAGGATTTATATCACGGTCCATGAGATTTCAGAATTAATGTTTTATGTACCCTCAGCTTTTAAAAATCTGTCCTTAATGTAGATAAATAGTATATGTAAGAATTCATAAATAAAATAGTGCAATAAGTGATGAATGGTCTAAGATAAAAGTTGCAGATAAATAGCTTTATAACCTAGTTTCAGTGGTCACATTGAAAGTATTAGAAAGAAGTTCACGACATGTCTTACCAGGAGGCTATATGACTTTATTTTTGAGTAGTAAGATCTGTATTGCCATCTGCCTTTTCTAACTTGTTCTACCTTCTTTCTGATTCAGTAGGTTTTCAGCATTGAGGTGTACAATGGTAAGAATAGGGCCTGAAGTGAATGGCTCTGCCTAAATTATTTTTTGTACAACAGTATGATGTTGTTTTATTTTGGGGGATTGTGGTTCTGTCAAATTTCTAGAAAGACTGTCCATGCTATGGTTCTCTGCAATAACTCACTACAACCATTTGTACATACTCTTTTTAAGCAATAGTTTCATCAGTTTAGCCTATATAAAGGAACCAGTTTTACAGCACAGTGCTCTTGGGTGAATACTTGGGACTTGGGTGGCAAGTCTCAATGTATTCAGTGGGTCTTATGCTAGATATGTGTGCACATTGCAACCTTGGAGATTGTTCTTAAAGAACGCTTTAGTAAAATGACCATTTTTTTTCACATTAAATAACTAAATACTGAAATAGCTATTTTGACCAGTAAGTGTGCAAAGGTTGAACAGTTGTTTCCTTACTTGCTATGTTTTCTTGCTTTAATTATATGTGGGAAACTAGTATTATTAATGTACATGCTTGCTTGTAACATGTATGCCTTGTTTAATCTTTTTTGAAAGGATAATTTACAATACATTGAAATCGAACTTGGTTGCTAATATACCATTGATCATTCCTAATTGAAGCAGTTTATACAGTATTACTAAAACTAAGAGAGAGACTAGTTTTAATTCATCTGTGATTTGTATTTTCAATTTTAGCTTTTGGTATGAAATATTGAAAAAGTACTTTTTTGTCTTCTGTATATATTTATTTGTATATGAATTTCCCAACTTCTACATTATTTTGTATATTTAAAAGAAAGTTCATTGCATTTGTTCTTAAGATTGTAATCCCTAATGCTTACTTAACAGTTTAATCATATGCAGAACACTACCACTAACAATATTAATAAGCCTGTAAAGGAGTATGCCAATGATATGCCATAGTAATATTTTTTTTGGTATGTTAGAAGGAACAAGTTGAATTGATCTATACAAGTTCAAGCGTCAATGGCAGTACAGAAGCCTTTGTTATAGTTGACCCTGAATTATGAGAATGATAAATCTTTCTGCATAACACAGAGGTCAGATGGTTGGAGATTCTGGAAGCTATAGCTAGAGAAGTTGATAAAAGGTGAAGCAGAACAATTGAGAATACAGAGCAGGAATACACATGTCTTCTCAAACTCAAAATTATGGTAGTCCTTGTATCTTTTTCAGCTATACCCTTTTGTCCAGGCTCTGGAACTTAAAATAATTACATTTGTTGCATTTTGTGTTTATTAAAATGCTTTGAATATCAAAGTATCAAATCAGGCAGAAGGGCCGTATTAATCTTTGTCCATTGCACAGAGGAAAGTGATGCTATTCTCCATAGTATGAGAGAGTCCAAGATGGGTTACTGTAATCTTGTAGCTCTGTTGTAGCTCTATTGACTGAGTTGAATTTCTGAGGACACACCTCCCTGGTATCAGTCCCCAGTTTTTCAACTCAGTCTCAGCTTTTTTGGATGCTAATTTTTCAGCTCCAGAGAGCTTCTGAGGAAAAATTGGATTTTTAGTATTATAACTCCCTGAATTTCCAACTGTCAGAAAGGAACAGTTTGGCCTTTTACGGCGTTTTGGCATACTACGCCTCAACTGATTGTCGATGGCTTTTCGCAGCAATGGATAGGAGCCTGGGGCGGCTGCCCACTTCGACAGTCACAGTTCGAGCCTTCATTGTGCTATTCAGCCATCAGAGCAAAGCAGTTCAGGCTTTTGAGGTGTTTTGTTGCACTGTGCCTCAGCTGATAGGTGGTGGCTCTCCACGATGGCAGATGGGAGCCTTGGGTGCCTGACAGCATCAGCGATTGCAGTCCGAGCCCTTTATTGATGCGGCTCTGCTGATTAAAGATGGCACTTTGGCGCGGCTCCTTGGCTCTCCACAGCGGCGGATAGAAGCTTGGAGAGGTCAGCTATTTTGGCGCCATCTTCGGATCGCTCCCAGTGCCTCTCAGCTGAAGTTTAAGGCCAGTGACATTGGCATGGGCCCAGGGTCATTCTGCAATTGTAGAGAGGGGCCTGGAATCCCTGACCACTCCGACGGTCATACTCCCCTTGTTAGGGAGTTGTGGCAGCCGTGTGATTGGGTAAGACTGCCTTTAGCGCATAGTGGCTCTGGGATCCTGGCCACATAGCATCTGACCCTTCACCAGAGCTGTATCAGGAGAGAAAGTCACTGGTCGATCGTTTGGCCACACTCCTGAGCTCTCCAGTCACTGTGGCAGCTGCAAATCGCTTAAGACTGCCTGAAACTTAGTGGTGAGGCCAGCATGCATTTGCAAGCCTGGGATTCTTCCAGCTTGCTTATCTATCCTGATTAGCATTAATACCTTTGGGATCGATGCCCCAAGTGTAATCCGTGGCTGCGATGGGGACTGAGATCCTACTCAACCTTTGGGGCACTATCTAGGAGCTAGAAATGATGCTGAGTCGGCAGCAGGACTTTTGAGCATGTCTGCCCCATTTTCAGGCCTGCAAAAACAAAATGGAGGATAGAGGAGCAGGCTCTGGCCTACTACAGGAGGAAGCATGGTCTTCTCAGGCCACAGACAGGACTGGTAGGGCTCCAGTCAAACCCAGGTCTGTTAACCTAGTAGCAGTGGCAAAGATCAAAGCTAACACTTGGGTCCGCAAGAAATCCTCCAGGGCGGAGGAGAGGGCAATCAAGCAGAGGCAGAAGGCCTTAGATAAGGAGTTTGTCAGAGTCAAAAAAGGATTGAATAGGCAAAGTCACTGATCACAAAATGGCCAACAATCAGGCTGCATGCCAGTTCCCTGAGAGAGCCTTGCAGCAGGGGCAGCATGAGGAAAACCAGGGGATACCTGTAGGTACCTGGTCTTTAGTGGACTTTAGTGAGCAGTTAGGACAAGGCAGTCTTTTAGGGCCTACAAGAAAGGCTGAACTTTCATAGTAGGTCGCAGAATCCTGTGACAGCCACTGAGAGAAGGCTGCCCTTAGGGGGGCACAAACATACTCCAGAGGCAACGTTTACCCCAACAGTGGTGGGGCTCTGCCCAGGGGTACTCCAGGAGCAGGATAGACCTCCCTTCATGAGGCAATGGATAACTCAGGCAATTAGAGAGGGAATTGCTGTGGGACTTCAACAGAGCCAGCAATTACCCACACCTGTGACAGATCATGCCATGCATACTGACCTTTGGGGGCCAGCAGGGGAGGCGGCAAGTTATCAGGGGCCTTATTCTCTGGAACATTCCACTCAAGCCAATCTTTCCTATCGGAATGAGAGCTTCAGGGAGAGGGGGTTTTTTGGACTATGAATGAGACACCCCCCCTCCCCGTATGCCGGCCTTCAAGGGCCTGTTTAATCCCACTCTATTTAAACCCTTGCTGGCCAAAGCACGGAGCTCTGCTCACCTGGAGAAGAACTCTATTTCATAAGAGCCAATCCAGCGGCTTGGAGAACATGCTTTACAGCATGGACTTGGAATTCCTGGATTTGGTCCAGGTTCTGAAGGTGGATACCCTAGTAGTGGCTTTAACCTCCTCCTCAGTCCTAACACAGTCTAATGCGGAGGATGCTTTGAAGGCAGAGGAACGGAAGGAAGAGATGGCTCTCTGAAGAGCCCATCAGGCAGACTTCTGGGCAATCTGGGCCTCCACTATAGGATCTTTTTTCACCTGGGCATCAGTGCACTGGCTTAGGCATCTACAAGCTCGGATCCCATCAGAGCATATTTGGGCTCATCAAGACCTCTGCAAGATCATTGCTGCAGCTGAATATACCGCAGATGCATCTCTAATTGCCACCAGATTTTCAGTGCGCGCCATTGCATCTTCGTTGATGGCCTGTCGCATATTGTAGCTATGACTTTGGTGCACAGACCCCAAGAACAAATAGAGGTTGGCTTCCGCACCCTTTGGAGGGGAAAGCCTATTTGGGCAGTCTGGATACATTTTTAGTGGAGACGAGACAAACGGAAAGTTCTCCCTTCCCAGAGCTCCTCGCCATAATTCAGGCGTCCCTACTTTCAGCAGGGGGAAATTAGGGCTAGCTTTCTCCGACATCAGAGGCCCTTTCTATCCAGGTCCAACTACCAGACTGAGAGATCAGGTTTTGGCAGCAGAGATAGACAGCAGCCATAGGGCAAGCGCTCCTTTCATGGCAGCAACAACAGAGCATTTAGACGTCACAAGTGACATCAGGTCTCTTCCTTCCATAAGGGGGAAGTAGTCTTTATAATAGTGAAATAGTCTGAAATAGTCTTTATAATTAGGACTTGACAGTCACCTACGAAACAAGCAATCCAAATTAAGTTTCCAAGTGCATGAGATAAATCCTGGTAAATAGCCAACTAGTCTGAAAGGGAATTCTTCCACACCAACAGAAACATAGGTATAGAAGGGTAATCACCCACCAGAATCCAAAGAGTCCAAGCCGAATGAATTTTCAAACAAATGTTTCACGATCCAAAATAGAGAGCCAAAATTATCCATAGAGTTTTATCAATTGTTCATCACAAGGTTCCTGGTGCAGCCATACCCCTTTTTATACCTGTGGGGTGTGGCCCAATCATTAACTACTCCCGGCCCCATCTCCTCTTACCCTGTTGCAAGCATCTAGCCCTCCGTCTCTCCCTCGCATCTAGCCATGATTCCTCCCCACTGTTATCACTTTCCACCTGCTGTTCTGGCACACCTCCAGCTTGACTGAAAACAGCCTGCTCTTGCTGGGCTGCTGACGGAGAAGGAGGCTTTGCTAGAGAGGAGGGTCCTGGAGAAAGAGGCCTTGCTAGTTCCTCTTCTTCATCCTCGGATTCCTCCTCCAAGGGTAGGGCATGCTCGGGGGCCGGAGACACAACAAGACAATAAGATCAGGGCTGTCCCTAGAATTCCTCTCCTCTCCCCCGAGATTTTTCCTCCACTGTCCCATTTCCAGAGATCCAGCAAGAAGGGAATTCATAGAATCGGTGATCCAACATTTGTTGGATATTTGGGCCATTTAGCCGGTTCCGCTGGACCAGCAGGAGCTGGGCTGCTATTCAGTTTTGTTTGTCATCCCAAAACCCTCGGGGGGGGGAGTTGAGGGCAATTCTGATACTCAACCGGTATCTGGTCTACAGAAGATTCAAGATGCACTCCCTTCATTTCATTCTGAAAGGAATCCGAGAGGGAGACTTCTTGGTTTCTGTAGATCTGACAGAGGCATACCTCCACGTCCCTATTCATCCTGACGTTTTGTTATTCTGGGCGCCATTTCAAATATGTGGCCCTCCTGTTCGGCCTGGCATCGGCCCCACAGGCATTCACCAAGATCATGGCAGCGCTAGCTGCATACCTCAGCATTACCCATTCAGATTCAGTGCTATTTGGACAATTTGATAATCCAGGCCTCCTCCCAGTTGCAGGCAGAAAGAGATCTAAGCACAAAAATCCAGATCCTCCAGGATCACGGGTTCTCAGTCAACTTGGACAAATGTCATTTGGTACCCATGACAAGGCTGATGTACTTAAGGGCAGGGTGGATAAAAATCAATGATTTTTTTTAAAAAATAAAAAATCGGATTTTTTTGATTTAAATCAGATTTTTTTGATTTAAATCAGATTTTTTTGATTTAAATCG